>JAXQQM020060374.1:0-45658 GCA_034641835.2 Pinus albicaulis | reverse complement strand
GTATTGGTACACAAGAAGGATGGATCATGGCGAATGTGTCCAGATTATAGGGAGCTCAATAAGCTCACCATTAAAGACAAATTTCCCATTCCTGTGATTGATGAATTATTGATGAATTACATGGAGCAATTTATTTTACCAAGTTGGATCTTCGTTCAGGATATCATCAAATTAGAATGAAGACTGAAGATATTCCAAAAACAGCATTTCGAACTCATGAGGGTCATTATGAATTCTTGGTCATGCCTTTTGGCCTTACCAATGCACCTTCTACATTTCAAGGGTTGATGAATTCCATTTTCAAACCCTTCCTTAGAAAATTTGTGCTAGTATTTTTCGATGATATACTAATCTACAGCAGGTCTTGGAAGGATCATGTTCAACATGTTGACAGGGTGCTCAAACTATTGCAGGAGAAACAATTATATGCAAAAACATCCAAATGTTTCTTTGGAGTACAAGAGGTGGAATATCTGGGTCATATTGTATCTCAAAAGGGTGTTAAGGTAGACCCTAACAAAATTAAAGCCATTAAGGAATGGAAAGTCCCCACAACCATAAAGCAGTTGCGAGGATTTCTCGGGTTAACAGGGTATTATCGAAAGTTTGTTAAGAATTATGGGAGAATAGCAGCACCTCTAACAACATTATTGAAGAAAGATGCATTTTCATGGACTCTTGAAGCAACTAAGGCTTTTGAACATCTTAAAGAGGAAATGTGCCTAGCGCCTGTCTTAGCTACGCCAGACTTCACAAAAACCTTTATTGTGGAATGTGATGCCTCAGGAAATGGAATTGGTGTTGTTTTAATGCAAGAAGGAAGGCCCATTGCTTTTGAAAGTCGTCCAATCAAAGGAAAGTATTTACAGAAACCTATTTATGAGAAGGAAATGTTAGCAATACTGCATGCACTAAAGAAATGGAGAACTTACCTAATGGAAAGACACTTCAAGGTAAAAACTGATCATGATAGTCTTAAACACTTTTTGGAACAAAGACTATCTTCAGAAGAGCAACAAAAATGGGTCACAAAGATGTTGGGTTATGACTTTCAAATAATCACCAAAAGGGAAATCTTAATGTTGTTGCAGATGCACTATCAAGAAAGAATGAAGAGGTGGAAGCATTGCTTTGTGCCATTTCTATTATCCAACCAGATTGGATAACCGAAGCAAGAGATGAATGGAAGAAGGACAAAGATGTATGGACACTCATTCAAAAGTTGCAGCAAGATCCTAGTACATCTGATACATTTAGTTGGAAAAATGATTCCTTATGGTTCAAAGATCTCTTATATCTTTGCAAGAATTCCCAGCTAAAACAAAATATTCTTCTGTAATTGCACACTTCTCCTTTAGGAGGACACTCAGGATTTTTAAAAGCTTACCATAGGGTGAAGAAAGAATTTTTTTGGGATGGCCTTAAATCTGGTATTCAAAAGTTTGTGGCAGAATGTTTGGTTTGCCAGCAGAATAAAGTGGAAACAATTAAGACCCCGGGACTTCTACAACCTTTATCCATTCCAAGTCAACGTTGGGAGGAGATTTCAATGGATTTTATTACAGGTTTACCTAAGTTCAAAGGAAAGAGTGTCATCATGGTGGTAGTTGATAGACTTACCAAGTATGCACACTTTTGTGCATTATCTCATCCATTTAAAGCAAGTACAGTTGCTACTACATTTATGGACACAATTCAAAAGCTACATGGAAACCAAAGGGTTATTGTCAGCGACAGAGATCCCATTTTACTGGAAATTTTTGGACGGAGTTATTTTTTGGTTTGGGTACTCAATTAGCTCATAGCTCATCTTATCTTCCTCAATCCGATGGTCAAATTGAGATAGTAAATAAATGTTTGGAATGATATCTTCGTTGTTTTTTATCTAATAAACAGACACAATGGGTCAAGTGGTTACCTCTCATTGAAAGGTGGTATAACAGATCCTTCCATATTGTAGCAAAAATGACCCCATTTATGGCACTTTATGGATATCATCCACCATCCATAACATCATATTTAAGAGAAAATTCAAAGGTTCAAGCAGTGGAAGATCACATCGAGAATTAACAAGAAGTTCTCCAACTCTTAAAGGACAACCTGAATTTGGCACAAAATCGAATGAAACAACAGGAAAATCAACATCACAGCGAGAAAAGTTTTGATGTAGGAGACTGGGTATTTTTATGGCTATAACCATACAAAAAAATGTCCCTCAAGCAAGCTAAGAAAGATAATAAATTATCGCCAAAGTACTATGGTCCTTACAAGGTGTTTCAAAATATTGGTACTATGGCATACAAATTGGAGCTTCCTGCTTCTTCACGAGTGCATCCAATATTCCATGTTTCATGCTTAAAAAAGGTTATAGGTGAAAATCTTCCAGTTCAAAAAATATTTCCAGAACTTGATGAGGAAGGAAAAATCATATTGGAACCTGAAGCGGTCACGGAAACCAGAACTCGACAGCTACGGAATCTATCAATTTCAGAGTATCTCATCAAGTGGAAGAACTTACCCACTGAAGATTCTACATGGGAGGATGGGAATTTTATACAGAAGCACCCAGAGCTACTCAAGCGTTGAGGAAAACATTTTTTTGAAGGAGAGGGGCATGTTAGTTCCCTATATTACTAGTATAGTCCCTTATTGTTGTTACTGTAACCCCATTATTGTTATTATTGTACCCTTGTAACCCCCATATTGTTATTATTGTGCCCTTAAATTATTATTGTTAGGTCGGCTAGGATTACATTGTGGCTCCATTAGGATTACATTGTGGCCCCATGGAATCCTATATATATAAAGGAGGTTTTGTAATTTGTATCATCCAAGAATTGTTCATTCATCTAATGTATTGGAGGTTTCCCCCTCGAAGTGGCTTATTTCTAAGGCGTTGATATCTCTTTTCTTCTATTTTTGGAGTTGGTTTCACAGCAAATTGGATTGATGGATCATAGTGATTGAGGGAAAAGATAAAACATGGAAAGCTGTGGGCCCAAATATAATTATGGGTTGAAACTTTGGGTTTAATCAGAGTTGAATTCGTAAATATGAATATACGTAGAGTGGGCATTTTTTATATATTTTGATCGAAGGAATTTCCACGATTTTGGAAGCTTGCATGTGTCAATAATACATATGATTATTTTGAGTTATGTGTGACTTTCCATAATAGTTTCCGAATGAGAAATGGTGTTTTTGTTTGGAGATATTTTGGTTTATATGTGTTGGCATTTTGGATTTTAATCCAAGAGAAATCATAGGTTCAAAAACCATATTGTGGGTTTTAATTATGGTTTATAACCATAATTATTTAAAAGGAAAAGCTTCCGCATATGAAGTGACCTCTATTTGGGGTTTATCTTGGCATAAAAATGAGAAACACATTTTAATATGTGTAAATGTGAGTAAACGCAACTGAGGCTGCATCATTAAGCATAGATTTACTTTTCCATACCACCCCCAGGAAAATAGACAAGTGGAAAGTAATAACAAGGCCCTAGAGAAAATTCGGACTAAAACCATATCCGCAAATCATCAAAATTGGGCGGCCAAGCTTTCGGAAGCCCTGTGGGCTTATCGGATGACATGGTGAAACACTATTGGTCACTCACCATATCATCTTGTCTTCAGCAAAAAACAAATTTTTCCGACTGAGTTAGAAATGAAAACTCTTAAAACTGCAAGGTAGATTGGATTAGATTTTACAAAGGCACAAACACAACACCTACAATACCTTAACGAGGTAGATGAAGCACACCTATTTTCTCTTGAACGCACTCCCATTATTCAAAAACAAAGTGCTAAATTGAATGATTGACTTATTAAAAAGAAATCACTTCAAAAAGGTGACTGGTCATTGCTATATGATTCCAGATTCCAAGATTTTCTCGAAAAATTACAAACTAGGTGGTTTAGGTCATTTGAAATCAAATACGTTCATGTTAATGGTACCATAACTCTATTTACCATCAACGGGTCGGGCACCTCTTTTCTAGTAAATGAGGATCGACTGCGCCTCTATCACCAACTTCTCACAAAGGAATATTTCTATCATGAGATAAGTAATGATCCTAATTTTCAAATCGTAGCTGACTGGAATGGTAACCCAGCAACCCCATCTTCATGAAATATAATTTTCTTTACCATATTGTGTGTGTATATATATATATTTACTTTTAAGAATTGGTTAAGTTTTTTAATCTTTTTCTTTTCCTTTTCTTCATTAGAAAAATGGATAAATGACCATTAAGGTGGTTGTTGTTCCCTTTATAAGAACTATTGTTCCAATTGGTGCTGTTGTTGTTCCCTTTATCATAGTTGCTGCTCCCTTTGGTACAGTTATTGTTCACTTGATCACAGTTGTTGTTGCGTTCGGTACAATTGTTGTTCTCTTTGGTACAATTGTTGTTTCCTTTATCACAGTTGTTGTTCCCTTTGGAACAATTGTCGTTCTCTTTGCACCAAGCTATCTATATTTTGCATACAGTTGACTGCAATCTCCAAAATGTGAATTTAAAAGAATCGATCCTTACTTTATCATGGTATCAAGAATAATTTATAATCTATTATCTTATGAAGAAAATATTTTTATTATTATCTGACATATCTTATCAATTTGAATATTTTCCTTATACCTGGATTTTTCTGAAAGAATCATAAACTGTTCATGATATATCACCACCTTAGTAGTTTTACCTTGTGTATACATTTTTAAATGGTGATTTTATTTCACATAATAAATGACTAACACATAATTTATTTGGAATTTTTTTTACTCCTTATGCCATCCTTAAACTCTCAAGGAGTTGATGAGCCACCCTTGATGATAGAAATAATAATTCTCAAAACATGTTACTTGAAGCTATCTTTTCTTATAAGGATAGGGGGTCTCATCACGAGCCAACCTGCCACAATCAAAAGACTCATTTAAATAAATATACGATACATCATTTATAGGAAAATGTCTCATCTACGTGTTAAAAGGAAACCTTGTCAAGGCTATGGATGTCTGCTAGCAGTTGTGGCTCTACCTGTGCCATTGGAATATATCTTGAATTGCCTTATCCTGATTATGTCATTGGATACCCTTTTTCTTAATAAAAATATCACCATTATCAATTCTACATTCACCTTCATAAAAAAAAATAAAGGTGGTACATTAAATATTACATGAACAAATCCTAATCTTTCGAATCTCCTTAATATGCATTTTTATCTATAGAGGTATTTTGCCAGATCTATGTTTTTATGTTCTTCAAAGGTAATTATTTTTAAAAGCCAATATTTTTCTTACCCATAGTATATATATCTTTTATCACTATGCTTTTAAGTTCCTAATGATTACTACATGTCAGCAATCTGTGCATATATGACATTTTATCATTTCTCCCATATGGTTGCACATGATTTGACCATTCCCCTTCACGGTAATGACTACCTCCATGTGAACATTAACTCTCCATAACTTCACCGGTTGTGGTTGACCTTTTCTATTGGGGGAGGTAAGGCATATCACATGTATGACATGATTGGGCACATATAACAAAAATGGTAATTTCCTTCGCACAAAAGCACACTGAACGATGTTATTCTCTCATATAATTTATTCTATTAAAGATTTTATGGTTTGAAACAACTCTATATAAAATAACTGCATCAGTCCCTTACGAAATAACAACTATGGGGGGTAATTTTATCTGAAGTGAGTCTGTTACACTACGGGTTACTGAGTAGGCCCAAAGAATCTTAGAGAGGGTGGGTTGGATTGAATACTTGACCCCACTGCAGGGATTTGACAATGTTGTTGCTTTAAAATTTTTGCATAATTTGAACAATGAAGTCACAACGGTCAGAGATAAGCAAATACCAGTCAATGAGACGATTCTAGTGGATGTCACAGGTCTCCCCATATAAGGAGATAAATGGAAAGATAAGCACACTGGACTCCAAAGTGCGATGGAATTATTTATAGACCCTGGTGAAGAGTTTTCCAGTAGGGAAAATGATTCCACCCTGCTTCATTTGGAGAACCATGACGAGAGCTAGCAGAAATAGTCTAGATGTATATTACATGTGACGACTGCCATGATGTGGTAAGACCGTGACATCTCAAATTACTGGTAGCCTTAAAATAGAATAATCTTAAATATTCCTTTATTTTTAAATTTCCTCTTGCATGAAGTTGCTGGTAGACTAGGTAGAACTAAGGACCCAATTTCTGTAGTCAGTCACCACTGTTTAATTAAATTGGTAGTCATTAGAGAATTGGAACTATCATAATTAATTTGGGATATTTTTTTGGGAATTGATGAAATACCATCCATGGAAGGAATTTATGAAGAAGAAAACATTAAGATTGATATGGAAAATACTCCGCCTGAAATAGTAAGCAACCATCCAGGAAAAGGAAACGACAGTCAAACCCGAGTATTAAAAAACCCGACTAGAGATAAGAAGAGGTTAACCTCTTTCATAGTATCTTTTCTTTCTAAGCCAAGAAGGTATGCTATATTGGCCAGAGCAAAGTAGTCTATAGGGCTTTTTGAGAATGCATCAGAGAATGAGCCGCCTCAAGTATCCCCTATAGAAAAATAGGTTAACTCACCTCGAATCCATGAGGAATAAATAGCCCAAGTATTGGAAAATATGGGAACCCTCTTTTCCTTTGAAGGGGATTAAGGTTATTTTGAAAACCTATCTAAGTCGACCACTACTCCTAATTTCTCGTCCTCCACCCCTAATTCCAATAATACTAAAATATTTCAATCTTTAGGAAGCATGCATAGCCAGGAATGTTTTGTGGAATCTATTGAAACCGTGGAAGAACCAGACTCTTCTAGGGAAGGGACCATTCCATTAACCCTTGATAATCAGAAATCAAAATATAATTCAACATCCATAGTTTCAGTTGATAATTTTTTTGAAGAATTTACAATTTTTGTATCTATAAAATATTTCGCTGAAAATCACATCTTAGCAAATTTTTTCGATGCCTTTCGTACTAGCTAGTGTGGTTCATCATCAGGAAAATGAAAATGTCACTATTGTTAATGAAAATTTCACTATTGTTCCCTCTTCATCCAGTGTACAGATTATGCAACCTATTGAAGAGTTGAAAGAAAAAAATAAGGGGAGAATAAAGTTGTTGAAACAAGAAAATAAGAAATTATCAAAAAAGATAGAACAAATTAGAAAATGGTTGAAAAAATCTAAAATATGTTGTAGAAAGAAAATAAAAGCTTAGAAAATTGGAGTCCAAAGTGAGAATTTCTTGGATCAGGCATAATCTCAGACTTAGGAAACTCCTACCAATCATGCATAAACTCATATTGAGGATACTCTCACCAATTCTGTAGGGACTCAAGCTGAAGGGATCCTCACTAATTCTGTGGAAACACAAACATATTTTAATTTTTATATGGTCACAACTGAAGCAACAAGCCAAACAAACCTGTTGATGACTATCAACAGGGCCATCCAGACTAAAGTTGTACTTCCTTACTCTCACTTAATTAAGGATACCACCATCCAAGTATCAAATAGGGAATTGCAAAGACATAAACAATTCCTGAAACAATATTGAGGCGAAGTGATACCTTGGGTGGAACACCAAGAGTTGTTACAGAGGTTCAAAGCACTCTTTGATACTAAAGACAAAACCTATGCCTAACTCAGGGAAAAAAGAAGGAAAACAGAGGAAATACATGGAAAACTCCAGAAAGATTTGGAGAAAACCAAGGAAATATGATCTATCTATTTTTGATGTATTATCTTGTAGATCTACAGCCAAGAATTATGCCTTGTTTCTACTTGAGCGGTATTTTTTTATTAAAAATAAAAGCTATACGATCTAGGTGACCTTTTGAGTTTATTATTGTTTCTTATTTTATCAAGTGTCTTCGAGAGTAGGGGGATAATGTCAAATTTTTCTTATGTGAATTATACATGCACAATTTATTTTTGGAGGAACAAAGGGATGATAACCCCAAACCCTTTATTAGATATGTTCAATTCCAAGCTTTTATATCTTTTGCTAGGAATCAGATCAAATGGTATAGGGCTTATAACATGTTCCAAAGGAGAGAAAATGGTTTATATCTCTGGGTCAGAGGTGAACCCAACAGTCCACTGTGAAATTTCGTAAAGAATAAAAGGTTAATGCAACAACTTGGAGTTGTTCCTGCTTTAACCCCTACTCATAAGGATGTTATTCTAACAAGATTTGAGTATTTCGAAGAGATCAAAGAAGAATCTCTTCAAGAATTAGAACAATGGTAGAAATCATCTCCTAATAAGGTTAAAAATAGAGAGCCTTTTAATTACAGTACTTTTCAAGAAGTAGCTGATCAAATGAAACATTATGGTCATATGGTTTTGTCTAAAGGACCTACATGGATTGGGTGTCGATAAATATGCCTACTCATCTGGTATCCTCTAGATGGTTACCATGTTGAGTATGATCCTCCCGAGGAAAAAGAAGGTGAGGCTTTCAAAATTCTTGAGAAAAAGAATGGATTTAGGCATTATGGTGAACCCTCCTATCCAACCTATTCCTTAACTATGTTACATGTCAATCATCTCTTTGCACGAGGACATGCAACAAGCTAATCTGTGGGGTGATGTTGGGCCGTGGAAATGGTATGATTCTTCTCCTCATTTCATTAATAAATATTATGTTTATAAGGATTTTATCCTTAGTTTAAAATTATTTGAGAAGAAAAGGATAATGAAAATTAGTTAATGGTAGTATAGTTAATTTAAGTGTTTTAGATTTCATAAAGTTTTAATTTGACTAAATTGGTGTGCAGATTGATTTAATTGAATGATTATTGTCCCTTCGAGATCGTGAAGAATTATCTTGGACATGTTGTTAGCTTAATTATGGAAAAATACATCATGAGGCATGAGCATGGCTGAAGAAATAAAATCGAGGAGAACTACTTATTTCTATTTGGAGAGTTTATAGTTAAATGAGAAGTCCTGAGAATCTCCTGATTCTTAGGATAGATCCTTTATCAATTTCTAAATGTAATATATGAGACGTTAGTAAAAATACAGAGGGGGGTTCTCAATTTTACGTTTTCACTATGTATTGTAAACAACAATATGACTTTTACCTTCTCAAAATTATTTTGTAAAATTTTTTGAATTTAATGGATTTACACGAGACTTTACTTTAGTTCTCCTATATTGACTTTATCCAAGATATTGCTTTCAGAGACCTTGGGCCTAGTCGTTGGAGGATATATTTTCTGTTGTGTATCATTATTAATTGGTTACCTGTCATATTAGCATTAGTCATACGATTTATTAATTGTCTCTTTTTCATAAGTAGTTAATCAGCTGAACTTTACATCTCATAATTATATTATGCATTTCCTGAAATCGTTGTTCAAATTGTGAGAATTAGTTATATAAGTGTAAAGGTGTGAGTTTATTGATTTACTTCAGAAAATCAATATTTCCAAGTAATTGTGTGATTAAATAGTTTTACTTATTTGTTGAAGTATTTTGGAATAGATAAAGAGATTGATGATTTAGCATAGATTTGTTCCATGAATCTTAGGAATGTAGCAATAGAAGTAATTATTTGTTGTTACAAATAGTTTATTTCTATAATGATTAGACGATAGTAATACTTGTAATTATTTTGTAGTGATGGCTTTGCACACTTTTATAATCTAAGACTCTATCCCTACATAGATTCTGCCGATAGCATTGAAATAAAATATGAATCCCAAGTTGATAAGATTAATGAAGGCAGGATTACATTTATTTTTAGGATTCATCTTAGCACCCAAAAATTACCAAGAATCACATCCTTCTATAGGTGACATCCATAGACTTATATTTAAATTATCTTTCATGCATGTTTATGATGACATCACGAGATCTTGCTTTCAATCATATGCTTTTATGATGCCATGTCCTAACATGATTCATCCTATCATACCATGATAGTTGTACTTTACAGCAAAAATCTTGAAATAGAAACTTGAAAAGAACTAGGCGAGGAAGACTATCTCAATCATAGTAGAGATATTTTACTTCTTCCTTCTTGGATTTCTTCTTTTCAGATTCTTCCACTTCTCTGGTGATATGGGCTTCATCCCTTCTTATTTTTGTTGTTTTCCTTCTTGAGCTTTGGAAAATTTCTTTTGTAGTGCCCATATTCATGACAGACATAACATTGAAACTTCGATATTCTTATTCTTTTTATGATGACCAAGCTTCCCAAACCTCCCTTTTCTTCTATCCATGGCAGAAAATGCTTGAGCTTTCTCGCTTTATCCTACATCGATTTTTTCCATCAACCTGATTTATTCGATTTTTCACAATGACCATAGTTCATTAAATGGAGTAGCTTCCCTCTTACCATAGATTCTTGAGGTGAAGTTTCTCTTTGGTAGTGCATTGAGCACTATGGTAGTCATTTCCTTGTTAGAAATTATTTCTCCCAACTCTTGGAGTTGGTCTCTTATTTCTGACACCCTCATAAAGTATGAGGCTATTCCTACTTCTTTTGATATCTTCATCTTGTTGCTCTTGAGTTTCTTCTTTCTACAGTTTAACAATTAAACCCTTAACATGACCAACGACTTCATTTCTATTAGGATAAAATCTATCCTCTTCTTCCATACACAAATTTTGACGACCCAACCAATTTTTTCTCTTCTTGCAATATGTAGTCATTTTGAAATATTCAAATATAGATATAAAAATACTTACTTGTCAAGTGAATATACTCGTAGATGATGAAATCTTCAACTTGATTCCTTCTTGATTTTAATGATGATGTAGATAATAGAAGATGTATTCTTGGTGAATATGTCTTTCTTCAAAAATGATCCTTGGCTCAAAGGGATATCACATTGATTCCTTGATGACGATGACAATTATTTTTCCTGATTTTCTTCCTTTAAGACAATGCTAGTGAGACTTGTTTCACAACCTCAAATTTCAGCCCGTCTTCATAATTTTGACTTGATGCAACAATTTTGAAATTTTTACCTTTTCTACAATAACCCTAGTTCACACATGTGGCTATAAAATGGAAAATTGTTCCTCCTTTCTAATTTTCCTTACTTGAATTATTTTTCTTGTTATTTCAGCTTGCAAATGAGACCTTTCTTAGGACAGAACTTGATCCTTGATAGTTACTGCAATTTGATACTTGATACTGCAAAATGATGTCTTAGTACTTCGCATGTGTGGAGAATATAGCCTAGAAAAATAGATGCAAAAGTTATTTTCTCTTCCTTCCTCGTGATAATTATTATAGGATGTGTGAGTTTCCCAATAATGTTTCAAGTATGGAACACTTATTTGGATGAGGTAGCGTTTTGAGGTCTTCTTTGATGATCTTAATTATTCCCTTTCATTATGATGAGAGGGTTAGTCCTTATTGATGATTGATGCTCTTGATGTTTCCAATATTACCCCTTTATACTTTTTCCCTAGAGTATTCTTCTTCATGTTTCCCTTCCTTGATGTAGCTACCTTATCTCTCATACCATGTTGAGGGGGGAAACAAGTGTAGGTGATTTATTTTACTTTGATAGCTACATGTGATGTATTTATGCTTTACTTGATTAACTCCTTCTTTCCTTTATTATTATTAGTGTTCTCCATCATCAAATAACTACCAAATCATAAAGAAAAATAAGACATTAGGACATAAGATATAGGCTATTCGCTAGGACAAAATCCTCTCCAACTGAGAGGAAATTCCACCAGAATCCTTCTCTTCTTATATAAATTCAATTGAAAAATTCCAAGACCTATGAACCTTAACCAAGACCCTTCAAGACCAATTCATCCTTACTTCTTGAAAATATTTCCTTACACAACTTCCAACAACAAACATCGACCTTCGATAAAATTATCCAACAACTTCGACCCCACCAACAATTTCTGTAACTTTGACCTAGCAGCTTTGTAGGTTCGACCTTGATGCAACTTCAACAGCTTCAAACTAGAAACTTCACAACTTTGACCTTGATGGAGATTCAAAAACTTTGACCCAGAAGCTTCATGACTTTGATTTATAGGAAACTTCATAGCTTTGATCTTGTAGGTTCAGAATTTTGTCTAGCCTAGAAAGTGTAGAAATCCTAATGAAAGAGAGAGATAGAGAGGCCCAAAAAATTTGATCTTGGTCTTCTTCTTCTTCATCATCCTTGTCCAGCTTCTATCTTGACGATATATAACTTTCTTGAGTGAGTGTCTAAACGAGGTCAAATTCCTTCTTATTTATAGGATTGTGAGGGGTAAAATTGCTATCTTGAGGCCGACTTGTCCCTTTATGTATGCTGAATTGATATTTGTGTCATGAAGAGGTCTTGGAGGGTATTTTGACTCAATAATTTTTTCTTTACAATATTTAACATACCCAAATGGGTCTTCAATACATGACAACGACTCAATCAAATTTATGACAAACCTAGAAGCAATCAATGGGTGCTTTACCTATACATAAATTTCCCTTGATCGTGAAACCCATGCCTCAAGAACATAAATAATAAATTCATTTTTATCGTTTTATAAAATCATGATTACATATTCCATTATGAATACCGAACATAGTTACACATTTCAAGGCCTTCTTCAATTTCATTCTTGTGACAGGATCCAGGTCATTAATCTTGCACATCACTTTCATCTCGTAATCAATAATGAAGGAATTATATTGAAGATTCCCAATATTCAATCTATTCATAGATTCCTTATGAAAGTGATCTCCTTTGACCTTCAGGTTATGTTCTTGCACTATTACCTCTCATTCCCAAGATGAATATATATCTACTATATGATTTTGAGGTATCCTATGTTGAGCTTGCCTCAACATTCTTCATATGTTCCTGCAATAGCCTTCTAGGTATCAAAACAATATGTTAACTAGATAAACAAAAACAAGTAAAATTAGGCTTACCTCATCGTGATGGCCTTCTCATCCAATAAATATCCTCATGTTCCATCTCCACACAAATCTTTCTTCTTGCATCGGAGTGCCCAAGGATCGTATTAGTCAAATTTTACCCTTTTAAACATTATATAATTATACAAATCATGTTACACGAATATGCACATATGAATATTATCCAAGAGTTACTTTTAATATGCATTCCTATGCTTTTTTTTACATCATCTAGATATATGTATCTCATAATTTTCCTGCAACCTAACCCATTACATTCCTTGATCCCTTCAAAATTATTTTTTCCATAATATATGGAATGTATACTATCCTTTTCATAATGCTTCTCCCAAGAACCTCCAAAATTATTGTTATTACAGGATCATGATGATCCATCTTATAAATATGACTACCTCTAACATAATGTTAGATAATGAATGGATGAACAATATGAAAAATGTTCAATCTATCTATATTTCAATATTAGATGATTTCTACAAAGTAACTCAACTATGTAGACTTTAAGTATGCTACTATAAAATGTTTATTTATATGATGCTATACAACATCAAGTAAACAACAAAAATTCATAATATCTAAAGGAAATACCAATCTTCTTAGAGAACTTGATTGATAGGTTGCCTTATTTAATAACAAATATCTTTGACAACTTGTTTCTTCATCTTATATTATGGAACCAACTCACAAAATATAAGAAAAGATAGATCACCGACTTAAAAATTACCCTCTTCGAGGGGAAACCTCTACATTACATAAATGAAAAATTCTTGGATGATTCAAATAAAAAAACCTCTGTTCTATATATAATATTAATATGGGTCACAATATAAATAAAATCCAGCATAATGTAAGGGAATAACAATAACAATAGTGGGCTTCTATGGGGCACAATAATAACAATATGGGGACTACATGGGAACACCAATAACAATAAGGGGGCTACACTAACAATAAAAATAAGGGGATACTCTAGTATTTAGGGACCTAACATGCCCCTCTCCTTCAAAAAAGTGTTTACCTCAACGCTTGAGTATTTCTGGATGCTTATGTATAAAATTCTCATCCTCCCATGTCGAATCTTCAGCGGGTAAGTTCTTCCACTTGATGAGATAATATAAAATTGATCGATTTGATAGTTGTTGAGTTATTGTTTCTATGACTACTTCAGGTTACAAAATGATTTTTCCTTCCTCATCAAGTTCTGGAAATATTTTTTGGACTGGAAGTTTGTCACCTATAACTTTCTTTAAGCATGAAACATGGAAAACTGGGTGCACTCGGGAAGATGCAGGAAGCTCCAATTTGTATGCCATATTACCAACCTTTTGCAACACATTGTAAGGACCATAATACTTTGGTGATACTTTATTATGCTTCTTAGCTTGCTTGAGGGACATTTTTTTGTATGGTTGTATCCATAAAAACACCTAGTTGCCTACATCAAAACTTCTTTCGTTGTGATGTTGATTTGCTTGTTGTTTCATTAGATTTTTCACCAAAGTGAGGTTATACTTTAAGAGTTGGAGAACTTGTTGTTGATGCTCGATGTGATATTCCACTGCTTGAACCTTAGAATTTTCTCTTAAATATGTTTTTATTGACGATGGATGATATCCATAAAGTTCCATAAGTGAGGTCATTTATGTTTCAGTATGGAAGGAAGTGCTATACCACCATTCAGCTAGTGATAACCACTTGACCTGTTGTGTTTGTTTATCAGATACAAAACAATGAAGATATCCTTCCAGACATTTGTTCACTATCTCCATTTTCCCATCAGATTGAGGATGATAAGATGATATATGAGCTAATTGAGTACCCAGAAAAGAAAATAATTTTATCCAAAAATTTCCCGTGAAAATGGGATCTCTGTCACTTACAATAATCTTTGGGTTTCCATGTATCTTTTGAATTGTTTCCATAAATGTAGTACCACTTGTACTAAATTTTAAAAGGATAAGATAATGCACAAATGTGTGGATACTAGGTAAGTTTATCAACTAACACCATGATGACACTCTTTCCTTCAGACTTGGGTAAAACTGTGATAAAATCCATTGAGACCTCCTCCGAACATTGACTTTGAATGGATAAAGGTTGTATTTAATTGTCTCAACTTAATTTTATTGGAAAACTAAATATTCTACCACAAAATATTGAATATCATATTTAAGGCCATGCCAAAAAATTTCCTTCTTAACCCTGTGGTAAATTTTTAAAAATATTGAGTGCCCTCCTATTTGAGAGGTGTGAAATTCCAAAATCATCTTTTGTTTGAGTTGGGAATTATTGTTACACCATTTTTTGGTCATCTAACCTATTATTATTATATGGACCCAAGTACACCATGTAAGACCAATTTTACCCTAAGTAAAATTGCTTTCACTATGAAAATAACTTAGTAAACCACCCTTATTAAGTTGTTTATGATCTAAATAGGAAACCCCATGAGGAAATATTAAATAAATCTACATTTGTTTGATTTTACTCAAGGAATAATTAGTTAAACAACAGTTTAATTAATATTCCTGGTTATATTTAACCCAAAACAAAGAAATTAATTAGATAAATCATTATTTATCTTATTATTTTCTAAGAATAACGATTTAAACCTTTTTTAAATAATATTCTTTGTTAAATATGACTAAATCACCCTTAAATAATTAAATAAATCATTATTTATTTGATTATTACTCAACTACATCCTTAAAATGATAAATAAATCATTTATTTATTTATTATTTACAAATAAAGGGATTTGACCCAAGTCAAATTCTTTTTCCCTCCAACAAATATAATAAAATCTTCCATAAAAGTTGGATCTTGATTTGGTTAATCATATTTTAAATATGCACCAATATCTACACTAACTAAATATTTTGTTATAAGTAGAAGGGTTTTCCCATTCATTTAACACCTTTTTTTGCCTAAAGATCACTCTGGATCTATACTTTTTGTCTGAATTTGATCCACCATCATATTATTATATTTTGCTACCATTTTTGTCTGGGTTTTCTACACCATCAAGAGAGAGGAATTTTAGATTTGAAGTGTTGAGGACTTACAAGAACCCATCCATTGAGGAGAATTGGTAACACCCTTCTATGTTTTCCTCCCAGGTGCAGGGAAAATTTTAAGGATGGAAAATTATTTTGAAGTTTAAAAAATTGGCGAATCTCACTAGTCCCTAATATGAAAAATATAAAATGTTTATTGATTTATTTGTAAAATTATTCAAATTTATAATGATATTGTATATATTCTCTATATAATGTTGGCGAATTTTAAGGTAAAATAATTTTATATTGTAAAATTTGGGCAAATCACTTTTATAAAAAAATGGAAATTGGCGAATCTTTTTTTTGAAAAACCATGGAAAATTAGCCCACTTGCAAATATTAGCCCCTAAAATTTTCCATGCCCAGGTGACATTAACACAAAATTCATTCAACATATTCTTGTCTTGTCTATTGGATGCATGGAGTAAATATTGTTTTTTCTATTGCTTAATGTCTTCTAATGCATAGATCTAGATTTTTGCAGCATTTATCTTGATCACCTAACTGCAAATCTGAGGATATTGGCAGCCATCTTTGTTATTAGGTCTATTTGGTATGCACAACTAAAGTGGTATTTTTTCATACGCTTGGAATTAAGATTCATACTAACAACTGGCGACTCCACATGGATTTACGATTACGACTACTGTCATTTTTCTGATCCTTGCATATACAACTACTTCAAACCCTAGGATTTCTCTTCAACCTCTTGTTTTTTCTTTTCTTGATGTTTTTTTTAACCTATAAAACCCTAAAATGATAAAAATTATAACTTTCGTGTGTTTTCGGACCTATTGCGTAGGTGACAGACATCATTCGCAGCTGAGACGACATTTTTTTTTTCTTCTGAAATCTGCCGCCGAAAGTGCCGGAAGTGTAGGTCGCTTTTTGGCCCAAAACCTGCGACCTGGAGCTTTAGGAAGTGGGAATCTACCCAAAAACTATGACCTCAGCTAGAAATAGGTCAGAAACTGTGACCTGGAGTTTTTGTGGGGATTTTTCTGAAATTTTTCTAGGTTTTTCTGAGCCTTTGTTCAGGGTTGTTTGACCTTCGTCTCCACCTGTTTTGGACATGTACTTGTTCTGTTTTGCTCAAATAAGTGGGAACCTAGCCCCCTAGGGCTTCAGTACCCTCCACTTCTTGTGGAAGATTTTTTTCTATTGCAGGTTATCTGAAATTTTAGAGTCTTCAGCCATTTTTCAGATTTGATACCTCACCTTCAGATCCACTTCAGATTGGCTTTTTATCCATCCACAACAACTCTTTTATTTTTGTTTGGTTTTTCCTCTAGGGTCACCTTTGTTTCCCTCCAAGACATAGCCTTTTGCCATCTCATTCACAACAATATTTCGTTTGATTTGTTGATGTTTTATGCACCACTTTCTAGCAGATTTGACTTTTAGATCCCTGTCCCTCCTGACCTTAGATCTATTGGCTATTTTAGTGTGTTTTGATTAGTTTTTTACCTGCCTACAGACTATTTGTTGAGAGGCCTGCCCCCCCAGGTTTAGATTATTACATTATTAGCTATTTATTTTTTGTTTTTGCAGGCTTATATAGTGTTATTTGCAGGTTTATTTGCAGCTATACAACACATTTTTTCTTTTTCTCTACAAACTTCTAGGTTTAAAAAATTAAAATTTACACACTTCACACACACACCCTAAGTGAAAAAGGGTTTGGTTAACACTGTCAAGTAAATACTCTAAAACATTGAAATCAATTGATCCTGCACCTCTCTGCCCTTGTTTCGACATTGTAATCAGTTGATCGTGCACCTCCATTCCCTTGTTGGTCTCTTTTTCCTTTGTGCCGTGTTTGTGTCGTCATTATTACACCACCAAGGCATTTATCCCAGAGAATTATTGGCCGTCATCCTCAGTTTCTAGTAGGAATACTTACTCCTCCACGTAGGATTCGAGTTAGTCCTCCACCGAGTCCGCACTCCGACTCTTCTTCTGGTTCATTGGGTTCCCCTTCTCGTTTCACCTTCGGTTCTCCCCCTATCACCTTCACCATGTCTGGTGTAATACATAATGCTGGTGGTAACCCCAGACCTCATGCTGGGAATACCACTAGTGGGACCGCAACAGACACTACCCCGGCTACACCCTTGCTCCCCTTCATGGTAGGCCTCAGCCTTCCCAATTTTGACCAGTTGATAAATGAACCTAGACACCATGATGTTGCTTGGCTTGCTATGCCAACCAAGCTCCCTTCCAACATCCCCAAGTTTGAAGGTCTTGCTGGTGAATATCCTACAAATCATATTCGATCTTTCCACATGTGGTGTTTGTCTAACTCTATTACCGATGACTCTATCCATCTTCGGTTGTTCCAACATACGCTTACTGGTGAAGCTTCTAAGTGGTATTTTGATCATGCCCCTTCCTCTCATACAGCCTCTGTGACTCTTGTCCAGGCTTTTCTGTCTTACTTCCAGCTTCCCCTTCATTATGACACTGGTACCAAACTCTTGACTTTTTTCCTTCAATCGTCTGCAACCCGCCTATCTGACCATGTCTAGGAATGGCAGAGAAGAAAGAGCATATGTCGAGCCCCTACCTTCGAAGACCGTGTCCACATGGACTGGTTCCTTAGATCTCTCTTTCCACCTATCGGGAAAGATGTCGCATCACACTTTCCTCAAACCGAAGAAGCCACTCTCCAAATTGCATTAAAATATGACCTGAGCTACACTTAGTCGGGTTATGTTTATACCGTTCTACCTGATCTTCCCAGACCTGGTGGTGCCAACACACTGGGGGAAACTCATGCTACCGACGGTATCATTGGAGCTCTCTCTAACCCATACGCTCAGCCTCCTATGGGCTATGGTTTTCCTCAGGGGGGGCTAGCACCTCCTACAATTTTCCCCCTCCCAGTAGCACGTATCCAGGATATGGCATGCCCCCTCTTTTTTCCCAACCTCCTATTTACCACACTGTTACCAAACCTCCTTATTATTCGCATCCACATCCTGGTGCTCCATATCCTCTAGCATTAGCACCTCCACCTCCCTTTCCTTCTCAACCGCTGCAACAGCAGCCACCGCCCCCTCAAGGGTAGGTGTATGCACAGCAGGGTGCGACTAATCCTCCTCCTTCCAAAAAGAAGAGGAAAGGCACTCAAAATAAATCTGCCTCTGGTAATCTTGGAACTAATCAAGGTAATTCTCCTAACACTACGAACTAGCAATAGGGCACTCAGCCCAAGCAGGACAGGCCTGTTCACACGAACAAGCCTTATTCTTGTTGTGGTGTTTTCAGTCATTACACACATGATTTTCCTCTTTTGCCATAGATGCGGCAGATGTGGGAGCATCAAGCAACATTGTGAGGACAACAAGCCTCCCCTTTTGTCCCCCCAGTGCTGCGCCTAGTCAGCCGGTTGTGCTTACTAATCCTTTCCCTTAGCAAGGATTTGTGGCTACCCAACCACCTGAAGGTTAGGTGGCCACTCAACCTATTCCATCTGGTACCCCCGATTACCAGATCCTCATGATGAACTCTGACCAACTTGTCATCGTTGAACTCAACCTTCAGACTCGGTCCTGTCATTACAACAAGCCTCTCGCTACGTCTATCCCCGAGCCACCTCCTTCAGTTTCTACAGAGCCTCTTTCGACACCTAATGGTCCGTTGAAGGTCCCTCAGCATAAGGCGGAGGTTCATAACAAGATCCCTAAGGGACCACTACGCTGAAATGCTGCTTCTAGCAAAGCTGCCCAACCGTATAGTATAGTAGATGATTTGGCACAATCTCCTGCCGCCATCTCAATGCTAGAACTCCTCTAGTCGTGCCCTTCACAACGAAAATCTGCACTATCTGCCATGGGTGCTGTAGATCCTGCCGATGATCACTTGATTGTCCTTGATGCTGACTGGTCAGAACATCCTCCTCTTCCTGCTTCCGTCACCTTCCAAATCCCAGTCAAAATCCAGAACGCCAATGTTTCCCTGTGTATCATTGATGAGGGGGCATCCATCTGTGTGATGTCCGCTTTGGTTTGGAAGCAACTCGGATCACCTGAGTTGGGTCCTTCCACGATCACTCTCTGAGTGTGGGATGGCCACACCTCCCAGCCCATTGGCTTGTTCTGCAATTGTCTTATTACTCTTGCGGGCAAGACCGTTTGCGTTGACGTAGAAGTAATTGATGCCCCGTTAGATTACAACATTCTATTGGGTCGTAGCTACACCTATGCGATGTCTGCTGTCCCATCTGCGGTTCACTGCAATATGCCCTTCCCTCATAATGGAAAGATAGTCACCATAGACCAGTTGACATATTATGAACCGAAGTCTCAAACCTCCCCTGATTCCATCATCTCTTCGGTGGCCAATAAGAAAACCATCGATCCTTTGACTAGTGTCTCACCCGGAGTCTACAAAGATTCATCTTTTCTTGGTACATTCCCTTGTCTCTCTTCTCTTGTCTCTGATCCCAGCTTATCGAATTTTTTCATGATGAAATCGTCTTGAGCTGCCCTCAAGCAACCTGCTTCGACTAGTTAGCAGCCTCCTCGCCCTCCGCAGCTTACTCCTAGCCCTTCTATTCAGCCTTCTAGACCTCCTCCTCTTGGCCCTTCACCTTCAGCTGGTACTCATGAGCCTCTTTATCCTCCTGGAACGGTTCCTCCAGGCCTTAACCATCTTGGCGCCATCCCGCCTAGCCATTACTCCTCCGATCAGATACCGTTCTTAGCTCCCCCTCCTGGAGTGAACACGGTACCTGTTATGGCTACCCTCTCTCTTCCCAACCTGATCCTGGGGATTCCTGTTTGGTACCTTGATCCCCCAGCCGCTACCCTACCTGGTCAACACAAACATTATCTTGCTTTGACCCTGGTTCAACCGGTCCCTATTACTTCTCCCGTTGCTACAGTGCCTCAGCCACCTTAGCAGGAACCATCTCCTATTGCGACCACTTTCGGTAAGAAGGGAAAATCTTGCAAGGGGGCATCAAAAGACAAGGCTACCCCGACAAACCATGCTCCTCCTCAGTCTCCACAACGTACACCTCCGTGTGTTTTGTGTGATGTTGTCAGTCATGCCACCCATAATTGTCCTGAATTGCCTCATCTCAAGCCCATGGTTAGTGACGTGTTTCCGGAGCCTGATATCCTAGAGGTATATGTCACTATACATGATTTAGTCCCAAAACTCAAGTCTTTGTGCACAAATCACCCCTATGCTTTGTGTGATTTCCATGGCCACTATACTTACATCTATCCCTGCCTCGAGGACTTCCGCACCTCTCTAGCAGTAATTCGCCAATTCGAGGGCAAGCGCAACGAGTCCACCACTCCCTTATTTGCACATTTTTCTTCAGCAGAACCAAAGGACACATCCACTCCCATATAAATTCCCCCTCCGGATGTCAAAATGACAGATTATTTGGCCACTGTCCACTACCTGTCATCATCTATGAGATCCTCAGTGGAAGACCCTCTAGGCCTTCCCCTTCTGTTTCGCCTGACCTCCCTTCAACGATCACCTTGGGCTCAACATCGGTGGATCCTTCATCTACTTGTTCTTTTGTCACCCTCCGTGACACTGCGCATGTGAACCTCACTTCTCATGATGGTGAGTCAGGTAGCTTCGTCGCGTCCAGTGGTTTCTCTTCCACCAGTCACCCCATCTTCTATTATGATGAAAACATTATGGAAGCAGTCACCGCCCCTGACTTTATCTATCCCCCCTTACATCGAACCCATACATTCAAACCACATACACCTTGTGGCCATTACATTGACACCCAATGTTTAGGTAAGGGGGAACCCATATTTGAGAGACCAGGAGAAGGAATTCTCCACAACTCTCCTAGTGTATCTGGTCGTGTCAACTCTAGTACCATTATTATTCTACATTTAGAAGAACCTCTAGAGTCCCATATCACTTTAGATCACTCTAGGGATGATACCCCTCATCATTCCTTCATCTTACATCAACAACCCAGTCCCTTTGACATTGTTGTTGACCAACCTGTGAGTTTTATAGGAGAGCACCAGTTCATTATCTCCAAATCCTCCCTTTGGGATAGTGACACCATGTATGCCAACCTGGAAACTTAAATTCCATTTGATTCATATATGCAGTACCAAAAGAGACTGGTAACCCTCCATTCCCTTTCTCAAACTGCATAACCATAACAAAAAAAAATGGCGCACCACATCATTAAAATGTGTTTAGATTCCCCTTTTTCTAAATACATTTTGGCATGAACACAACATGCTTGGGGGCACCTATGCCCCTCAACCATCAAAGTCCTAGATCTTAGCTTAAAACAGCACTGAAACCCCCTTTCTCCAACAAGTCGCACTTTTCAGGTCATTTCCTGGGACAGGTCGTAGTTTTTTGCGCAGTACCTGCTACCTAGGTCGCAGAACAGACCCTTAAAAGTGCGACATAGCCTGATCATGAGCTCTGGGGACCTAAACTAAACTTTCAATCCACTGAGATGAAAGAGAAGGGTTAGGCCTCTTACTTGCAATTGACGGATCTCGATTCCAACGGTCGGTTTCTCCGCTACGCTCGCCGCAAGATTTAGGGCCTTCTCTCCTCTCTACATTCACCACAGCTCCACATGAAAATGAGTGAATTTTGAGGGAAAATGCATTATTAAAAGAAAACCCCTGATTTTTCTTTCGCCTATTGCGGCCAAACCGTAGCTCAGTTTGACGAACTATCTGTACTATTGCAAAAGCTCTCACCGAGCCCTCAAATGGGTATCTGTTACTTTTTAAGTGATTTGATACTTCACCAGAACACTTTTTATCCAGGAAGCGTCACTTTAACCCTCCTCAAAATAGAATTTCTTCGCTTGCAACACTCGTACTAGGGGCACCACTTTACCTCCATACTTTTCCACGCCCGTGTCAATTTTCGTCGTGAGTTACCATCTTGTACTCATGTTTCTAGGGTCCCCCATTGGACCTTGACCGTGTGGAAGGACCATCTAGTTGCCCTTGTTTAGAGCATCCGAGTTGAGTCATCATCGCATTCATGGAGTTTATACCAAGTCCCTTTTTATCCCGCTATAGTCCTCCATCCTTCGTTTCTTGATCCCTCTCTTGTATCGTACATTATGGCCTCCAGTCCCACTATCCCCTATCCCTCATGATATTGTGTCAGATGCTGCTTGGTCATCCATGCCCTTTTTGCTCTAACAAGGGAAGACATTCGTTCGCTACTCAGTACCCCCCATTTCATCATCACCTCTGGTGTTTGTCTGTCAGTCACTCTACTATTTTCTCTCATGCCTTAGTTGAGGACCTCTTATTGCCTCACCTATGGCAGAACTCCTTCTATCGACATCAGATCATTTATTCCAGAAGACAGGTCTAAAGGGCAGTGTACCTTGGTTCTAGCTTCCACTCTTGTTCAGTGCCTCGAATTAGCCAAAGGGACTCCTTATAGCCCTTTGAATTAATTGTTTCTGAGCTCCAGCTCCTTTCAGCATGATCGAGATCTGTATACTTGATGGTTTAGTGATGCAGAAGATTGGACCGGTGATTCCTGGGTGTGTGTGAGATGTCTCAGCCCTCATGAGGGGGTGGCCCGACATGTAGCCCCCCACATGCCCGGATGACCTCTTCATCTTAGCCTTCGATGCAGCTCCATAGATTTGATGATGTCAGCCTCAACCGCTTGCTGCGTCTTTTTTTATTGCATGTATCAGTCAGATTTTCAGAGCCCTTTCCTGTTTATAGGGGCATCTGGGTTGTATTTGTATCTCATGTACTCAGACATTATTGTACAAGTCCTGGTTATTATCCCAGGCACAATATATATTTGGGATTCATTATCATGTTGTTTATCTAGCTCATGTTTATGCCAGCACGTACTATTTTGTTCAGTCCCTCATTTACTGGATGCATTATTCTTTGTACTTTGTCTTGACGGGCATAGGTATGCCTCCCCTGCTGCCTATAGCACAGGAACTCACTCATAAAAGAGACTTATTGCACCTGTAAGTCTCACCTCCTGAGGTTCTAGTCCTCTCAGCACTTTAGTCTACCTTATATTTCTCTCTCTGACTTCCCCTTCGGTGTTTAGTGATTGAGTTCTTACAATGTACTTTGGTCATATGATTAGCTCTTAACGCTTGAATGCTGGGTGGCAATCTGTTACACCATTTTTTGGTCACCTAACCTATTATTATTAGATGGACCCAAGTACACCATGTAAGACCAATTTTACCCTAAGTAAAATTTCTTTCACTATGAAAATAGCTTAGTAAACCACCTTTATTAAGTTTTTATGGTCTAAACAGGAAACCCCATGAGGAAATATTAAAGAAATCTACATTTGTTTGATTTTCCTCAAGAAATAATTAGTTAAACAACAATTTAATTAATATTACTAGTTATATTTAACCCAAAAAAAAGAAATTAATTAGATAAATCATTATTTATCTTATTATTTTCTAAGAATAATTATTTAAACCTTATTTAAATAATATTCTTTGTTAATTATGACTAAATCACCCTTAAATAATTAAATAAAACATTATTTATTTGATTATTACTCAACCACATCCTTAAAATGATAAATAAATCATTTATTTATTTATTATTTACAAATAAAGGGATTTGACCCAAGTCAAATTCCTTTTCCCTCCAACAAATATAATAAAATATTCCATAAAAGTAAAATTCATCATACAATATTTTAATTATAAACTAACATTCAGACTAACCTAATATTCTTGTTATAAATAGAAGTGTTTTCCATTCATTTACTCCTTTTTTTGCCTAAGACCACCAGATCTATACTTTGTCCCGCCCTGATCCACCATCATAGCTACATTTTGCTGCCATTTCTTGCTTGGGTTTTCACCACCATCAAGAGACAAATTTTCAGATTTGGAAGGCCGAGACTGCACCATCCAACACACAGAGAACTGTAACACCTCTTCCGTGTGTTTTCCTCCCGTGCTCCATTAATACAAAATTCAATTCAACATATTCTTGTCTTGTCTATTGATGTAATGATGTATGGGATAAATCTTTCATGTTTTTCTAATCGCCTAATGTATAATGAAGCATAGACCTGATTTTGTAGCATTTATCTGACCACTCAATCGCAAACATTCGAGATACAACAGTATCATCACATGGCTTATTATTTACAGAAGTAAAGTGGTATTTTTTTGTATGCTTGGAATTAAGATTCATACTAACAATTATTACAAAGATATAAGCGATATTTGTACCATAATGAATAATTTTTCCAGATAAATGTATAAGATGTACCAGGATCTTTCTGCAACTTTTGAATGATTGTCCACACTTCTTCTTCATTCTTCCATTCATCCCTTGCTTCAATTATCCAATCTGGTTGGATAGTAGAAATTCTAGAAATAAATGCTTCCACATTCTCATCCTTTCTTGAGATTGAATCTGCAACAACATTTTGCTTTTTTTTTTTGTAGATGATTTAAAATTCACAACCCAACAACTTTGTGACCCATTTTTTTTTTCTCTTCTGAAGATAATATTTGTTCCAAAAATTATTTAGGACTATCATGATCTATTTTTACATTGAAGTGTCTTCCCATTGGGTAAGGTCGCCATTGCTTTAGTGCATGTAGTATTGCCAACATTTCGTTCTGATAAATAGGTTTCTGTAAACACTTTCCTTTGATTGAATGATTTTCAAAAGAAGCGGGTCTTCCTTATTGCATTAAAACAATACCAATTCCATTTCATGAGACATTTCCACAATAATTTTTTTTTTGAATTCTGGCGTAGCTAAGACCGATGTTTAACAAATTTCCTCTTTAAGATGTTCAAAGGCTTTAGCTGATTCTAGAGTCCAAGAAAATGCATCTTTCTTCAATAATGTTGTTAGAGGTGTTTCTATTCTCCCATAATTATTAACAAACCTGCGATAATACCTTGTCAACCTGTGAAATCCTCGCATATGCTTTATTGTTGTGGGTATTTTACATTCCTTAATGGCTTTAATTTTGTTAGGGTCTACCTTAACACCATCATGAGATACAATATGACCCATATATTCCACCTCTTGTAATCCAAAGAAACATTTGGAGGTTTTTTCATATAATTGTTTCTCCTCCAATAGTTTGAGTACCCTGTCAACATGTTGAACATGATCCTTCCAAGACTATTTGTAGATTAGTATATCGTAAAAAAATACTAATTTTTTTTTTCTAAGGAAGGGTTTGAAAATGAAATTCATCAAAAATTGAAATGTAGAAGGTGTATTGGTAAGGAAAAAAGACATGACCAAAAATTCATAATGACCCTCATGAGTTATAAATGTATTTTTCAAAATGTCTTCAATTTTAATTCTTATTTGATGATAATCTGAACGAAGATCCAACTTGGCGAAATAAATTGATCCATGTAATTCATCTAATAATTCATCAATGAAAATAACTAGAAATTTACCTATAATAGTGATCTTATTGAGCTCCCTATAATCCAGACACATGTGCCATGATCCAAGCTTCTTGTGCACCAATACTACTGGAGCAGAGAAAAAACTTTGACTAGTTTGAATTATATTGGCCTCTACCATTTATGTAACCATATGTTCAATTTCACTCTTTTGGGCATAGGGATATATGTAAGGTCTGATGTTTGGAGGAACACTTCCTATAATCAAATTAATAGCATTATCATGATCATGAATAGTAAGGAGGAATTTGGGAGTTTCAAATACCTTGGAATGATTTTCCAAGAATTTTTGGATATTTGGAGAAATAGATGATTTCGATACTTGAACCTATAGTGAGCATAGTTGTGCAATTATGCCTGTTTTTATTTCTTTAGAATATTTGTCATGCCATTAGATATGATTATATTTCTTGGTTTCCTTGCAATATCCCTTAGTTCTACTTCCTTTCCTTCCAAAAAAAAATTCAAGAAACATTCTTTAAAATTAAAAGCTATCGTACCCAAATATTGTAACCATTAGACTCCTAGTACAACATCAACACCACCCATTGGAATATTCAAAAAATATTCCCCCATGGTTAGCTTGATATTATGGAATTTTCCAGAGGAATTTATAGTTCCCCCATTTGCAACCATCACTTGACACTCTGGTGCTGGATATAGGAAGCAAATCAATTCCTTGGCTATCTTAAATTGAATAAAATTATGGGTACTTCTTGAATCAATCAACACTATTACCTTTTTCTTTTTGATATTTCCTTCTATCTTGAGAGTTTGAGGAGAGGTAATTCCTACCAATGCATTACAAGATATGGTCAGATTCATTTATTCTTTCTCTAGGGTTGATTCCTGGTGTATATCCTCTTCTTTTGAAGTTTATTGTTCCTTTTCTTCCTCCTCTTCACAATCTATGTAAAATAATTTCTTATCAGTGTACTTATGACCTTTAGTGTATTTTCTATCACAACAAAGCTCTTTTTCTCTATTTTATTCCAATTTTTGTGGTGTCAACCTTGTAGGTTGTGGAAGGCTAGGAGAAAAAACACTTCTATATTTATAGTTGTGAGTGGTAGGATTCCTTGTTGCCATGCTTTTATTTTCAATTTTCCTTTCCAGCTTGAATGCCTTCTCCAATGAATCAGGTTCCCAAAGGAAAACCTCATGTTGGATGTTATCCTTTAAATTCCCTATGAAGAAAACAATCCTATGCTCCTCAATTTTTGGAAATCATCAATGTACTCCATCATTGAACCCTTCTAATTTAGATTTATCAATTGGCTAAATAAGGTGTTTCTCTTTGTATCCTCATAATATGCTATCATTTCCTCTGTAAAAATTGACCAAGTGAAAAGTGGTTGATGAGAACAAAGGCATCGATACCATACAAATTGATTGGGTTCTAAATATAAAGTTGTAATGTGTACCTTTTGTGTGTGTTGCACATTATGGAGATCAAAATATTTCTCCATCTATAGTATCCATGTTACCGGATCCTTGCCATAAAATTTTCTCATATCAATATTTAGAATATAGTACCTCTTCAATCCAAAGTTAGATTCTATGGAATGATGATTAACATTCCTTTTGCTATCATCATGAGTTTCATATAATATCATTTTTCCATTAGGAAGCATTTCTTGTAACAACTTTGTCAAACATTCCTTCAAACTTTCTGTTGTAGCTCTTAGAGACAACCTTGAGTTGCAAAAGACCAATGCCTAGGACATTTTAAAATCATATGTTAAATGTAGACAATTATAAGGATGCCTTTCAAAGAATATGGATAAAGAGAATAATGGTTTTTGGTGGTTCAGGAATGGAGAAGACCTTGAAATCTGATTCATGTGAATTACCTTATACTGTAAGAGGGCTCAAGAGGCTATATAGCTAGATGGCTTTCAACTAGTCCAAGTATGAATTAATGAGCAGGGGCTTTAAAAATATGCAGAGGTGCTGATGAGGAACAGAAGAGGAATCCGCAAGACATAAGCTTAAAATCCTTAAGAATCTATCTCTCGTGAACTCAGAGGAAAAAAATGTAAGTGGAATATGGCTAACAACAGAGATTCATGAAGCGTGAATTAAGGAAGTGCAACAAGTTTAATAAATGAGCGTTATACAAAACAAATTCATGAATCCAAATGCATAACACCGACAACTACATTACACAAATCATCAAAGTAGAAAAACATGAAATATGATTATACATAAATAGGAGACTGCAAATAAACTAGAGAAAAAATATACATACTACTCATTTCTCCATATTGAATCCAAGTAAACAGCTCTGTTTATCAGATTATATTCAAAATAGCTCTCTCAAAAATCTATCTCAAAGCATAAAGAGGATAGTCGCACAAAACTACAGCAAAACTTCTCCAAAATTCAGAACCTTTGTTTCATCTCTAAACTCTCTCTATATAGAGTTCCATTTGAGGGTCTATGATCAAATAAACATTCATGATCAACCCAAACATGTGAAAATCAAAATATCCTAACAGACTAGCAGAGCGTGCATCAAGCAATCTCTCCTGTAACAGAAAATCAAAACATAATAAGGTGAAGTCGAGATTTCACCAAAAAAACATCATAATCAGAAAGTAAAAAGAAACAAAATTATGGGTTGCGTAGGAAAAATCTTGGAATCTTCCATGGGGTCAGCGAGGAGTGGTTGTGAACATGTGGGGAGTCTAGTTTCTACCACTTGATTTCATCTGCTATCGAAAGGCCTCCACTCCCTCATTCTCATGATTTCCATAACCGTCTCAAAATGACCTGTTGCACTGTGTATGCCCAGCTCTTCAGGGGGAGTTTCATTTGACAAACTGAATATATCTATGTTGTGTTTTTCCTACCCAAACCAATGTTGTGTTTGACTTGAAAAAAATGGAGACCGGATTTCGGAGGGGGGCATGGATGGTTTGTGGTATTCGATGGGGGGGTGTGAAATCATTGCAGGCTACCACGTAGCACCGGAGGTGGTATAAAAAACCATCTATTTCGTACCACCCCCGGTGTTAATCTTCAGAAGGTGAGGGGGGAGGCGGAATAGATCATGAACCATTGGATGTATGATAAGGAGCAGAGATGAAGGGGAGATGGAAGAAGTAGTGGTGAGGCTATCAGGATGATTAACACTAAAAATAGTTGGACCAAGGCTGTGGAAGGGTTATTGATGATGTGGCAGGGAGGTGGGGCTCGAACTAATATCGCAGATCGGGAGTTTTTTTATGATAAGAAGCAGACGATAAGGGTTATACCCTATGATGAGTGATGTGTGGTGGGCAGAAAGTGACGTGGCAGATGGAGGTGTGGTCCAACTGATATCGCGAATTGCAAGTCGGGGGTTTTTTTATGAGTAGTAGAAGGTAAGAGTTATATTCTGCGGGGAGCTATATGCGATGGGCAATGGATGGCGTGGCGTGGAAGAAGTGGCACCACTCGTAGATCACAAATCACAAGTTTTATATATGAGCAGTGAAAGGTAAGAGTTACATTCTGTGGGGAAAAATGTGCGATGGGCAATGGATGACATGGCGTGGCAGAAGTGGGGCTGCTCGCAGATCACATGTTTCATATGTGAGCAACGGAAGGTAAGATTTATATTATGCAGGGAGTGATATACAGTGAGCAGGGAATTGGTGATGTGGTGGAAGTGGGGCCTACTCGCAGATCGCAGTTGGAAGTTTTTTGTGATAATAAGTGGAGGGTAAATGTTATGGTTTGCGATGCATAGAGTGCGATGAGAGGAATTTGATGTGGAAGAATTGAGGTGGGACCACCCGCAGATTGCAATCACGAGTATAATTCTGAGATCTTAATCTTAAAGTGTGATACTTGGCCTTGTCATAGTAAGTGGGGCACCTCAACATTAACAGGTATTCCAATATATCTTTATACCATAAGGATAGAAGGTAATTTACATGTGTATTATGTGTGGAAGATTATATGCCCTAATGTATACCTGTTTTCTCTTGTGCTTCTCCTCCTGTCATAGACAAATTTATCCCCAGAGCCTGATAGTTAGATTCAGACAGAATGTTTTCGAGCCCTTGGCCTTTGATGAGTTTGGTAGGTTTTATCTCCATCTCATACTCATGAATCTTAGCTATCCATTTTCCCCTTTTTCCTTCATTATCACCTTGCACTAGAATATCCTTCACCACCGGAATTGGAACATAGGCGGTTATGGAAGATTGTAACACGTACACCCGGAATGCCTTTATAGATTTGACTAGAGTGTATGCTTGCTTTTCCAGGATATTATATTTCAATTTAGCATCTCGCAAGACCTGGCTGAAGAACGCAATAGGTTGCTCATGCCCTTCATCATTCTTCTATAGAAGCACTGCAACTATTGTATGAGGGGAGGCGAAAGAGAAAATCATGAAGGGCTTCCCATAGTCTAGACCCGCCAGCATTGGAGCTTCTGCAAAAGCCTGTTTGAATCTGTTGAAATAAATTCTCAAATGAGGAGTCCATTTCACTTTACTATTATTTTTTAGCATTTCAATGATACTTCGAATGATCTCAACATAATTTGAAATGAATCTTCTTAGGAAATTTATTCTTCCTAGGAATACTTATACCTCTTTTTTGTTTCTTGGTAGAGAAATTACATTTATCACCTCCACCCATTTCGAGTCAATCTTCACTCCTTCCTTAGTTACTATATTCCCCAGTAACTTTCCTTCTTCCAGGGCAAACATGGATTTTTTGGGGTTCAGAGGCAGATCATAACTACGACATTTATCGAAGGTTCGCCGAAGATGTTCTATGTGTTCAATGTCATTATTTGAGAAGACGGTGATGTGGTCTAGATAAATCACCACAAAAATATCCTGCTCTCCTATGAAGGCAATGTCCATTGCGCGCTGGAAAGTGGAACTGGCGTTTATTAGACTGAAGGGAATCCTAGCATACATGAAGGTTCCCTAAGGCGTGGTGAACGATGTCTTCTTCTGATCTTCAGGGAGCACCGCCACCTGGTTATATCCTGAGAAACCTTCCATCATGGACATGCGGGAGGATCCCAATACCTTTTGCAAGATGTGGTCCATCTTCAGAAGGGGGTAATTATCTTTGAGTGAGGCTCTGTTCATATTTCAGAAGTCCACACAGAGCCTGATTTCACCATTTTTCTTCCTCACTGGAACCAAGTTGGCTACCCATTCTAAATACCTTAGAGGGACAATGATATTTGCTCACAACAATTTATTTATCTCTTTTTTGATAGCTAGAAGAAGGAGAGGATTGATCTACCTCAGCTTCTGCTTATGAGTATTGGCATCTCCTTTGAGTGGTATTTTGTGCCGTATGATGTCAATGTCGAAAGTCTTCAAATCCTGCTATGGCCAGGCCAAAAAATATTTATGTGATTGAAAGAGCCTGAGGTACTGATCTTGGTATTCTTCAGGGACCCCATTTGACAGCTTCACCACCTTCAAGCCTTCCTCTATCCCAATATTCACATCCTTGATAGGCTTGTCAAGGGTCATTTTTCTAGGGTTCACTGGGATATTGTTTTTGTCAAACAGTCTCTCCAATGGCACGAGACCCTTGGGAATAATAATTCCCTTTAATTGCAAAACACGGTGCCCAACCAATGTGTCTTCCCATTTGGTTTTTGGCTCCTCGCTGTCATCCTCAGTGACTGAGTTGATCACCAAATTTGAGTACTTGCACACCATTTCCATAAAACGCTTGGCGTGCTCTTCATCCTCGAAGACTTTTCAATGCTTTACGTTGTCCAAAATGGAGGGGCAGTATCACACTTCAACCTCATATTTGAGCAATGGATTCTACGAGGGGTGGAAATTAATAGCAGCCATGGCTAGTGAGTCGGTCATTCTATTCTTATCCCTTGGCATGAAATAAATTTTAAAAGTAGAGAATAGGTTCTCAACCAAATCCCATACCTCGTTCCTGTAAGCTTTGAGTCGTGGGTGTTTAGTTTGGCATTGGCTCTTGACTTGTCTCACCACTAGCTCTGAATCGCAAAACACCTTGAGGTTCTATATGTTCATGTTCTGTGCTGCCTGCAATCCCAACAACAAGGCCTCATACCCAGTCTCTGGTGTACTTGATGGGGGAGGATGTATCGTGTTTATCCTTTAACATGACTCAGGTTTTTGTCACGTTATTCTTTATTTTATGTTATTAACCTACAACAAGCTGTAAACTCCGTGGTCCTCATGAAACTAAATGCCACTGAGCGACATCGGTTATACCACAAATATTTGTTACTTCCAACCTTTTTTCTTGGCGTCGGTTTGTGTTTGGTGGACTCGTATTGGTGGTCACAGGTTGCTTGGTGGGGTTTTTTCTCTGCTCTAAGCACATATTCCGTGGCGGTCTGGGCCCTGATTCATATTGACGAAGGTATCTATCCCTGACCATTTCTTTTGACCCAATTTTAACTCCTACATGCTGGCCACTTCCTCTATTTTAGTGCGCCTGGGCGACCTTGCGACAACTGGTTGGTTTCCTCACTGTTGTTTGTTTTTCACCGTGAAGTTTAAGGCATTGGATAGGTTTCGAGGCTTCCTCTCGTGGCACTAACTGAGACTTTCATGCTTGCGCTATGTGTTTTTTGGGCTTTCTTCATGATTTGTGATGGTTACCATTACTTGTCCATCCATTGGTCATGAGTATATACGAGGAGGAACTTGATTACATAGCTGACCCTTTGGAGGGTGTTGATATTTGGGGGGAACAGACTGGTGATGATGTGGCTGCCATGGCAGATATGGAGTCAGCACTGGCTTTGCACTGTCCAGAAGATTCTCTGCAGGTCGTGACTGTGATATGTACTGACCCTACTGTTGGTTGTTTGGACTCTCTGTCTTTCACTATTTCATCACCCTCCGTTCTGCATCTCTGGGAGTTACAGGCACAAGACACCCCAGAATTGCCTACGCACAACATCACTATTACGGGCTCGTGCACTGCTGAGGTATCAGAGAATATCTATGCCGATACACTTGAATTTTCAAATGTCTTCATCAGTGGGGTGGAGATCTTGTAGTATCCTATTCCCTCATTTGCTACGACCGAGCCGATTATGACATCTGGGTGCTTTGTGGATATTTCCTTTGATGCATAGACTATGGATGTGTAACCTTCATCTGATTCTGATGGACTTGGTGAAACAGGCACTGCCTTTGGGGACCAAAATATTCACAGAGGAAGGGGGAAAAAAGCTCGACTTACCAAAAACCAGAACAGTCACAACGCAAATTTTTTCAAGGATAGAGGCATGGCAAACATTGAGTTGACAGTTGCTATGGTACTTGTGAGAAAGGTCCGGGGTCAAAAATACTCCACTGCGTGGCCAAATATTTGGACTGAGGAGATTTGGGGCGACCACATGGAGCATCTTCTAGGTGTTATGCTTATGAACAGGGGCTGGTTTTCCCTCACATTTTCTCGGCCTCCTTTGGTTGATTAGGTATTAACCAAATACTGGCATATTGAGATGCACCCGGTGCTGTTGAAGAAATGGTTCCCTTTTCGATCCCAATAAGGAGAACTCGGGTGCTGGACCAATTTGGATGTGCCTACCAGGGCTGCCACTTCAATTTTGGAATGAAGTCTCTTTAAGCAACATTGGGGAGGATTTTGGCCTTTATCTGAATCATGACAAATCATATCTGGAGTTGGTTGTTATTTTTGTTGCTTGCATATTAGTTTTTTTGGATACAAGGGATGGGCTCCATGATAATTATAACATGTTTTTAGAAGGGATGGTATGGCAGCAGATGCTGGACTATGAGGGGGTTCCATTTATATGTTGGCGATGTCATTCGGTTGGGCATCTATATAAAGAATTCCCTCTCATGAGTGGTGCATCTCCCCTCTACAAGACGGTCACACATATGGCTACTCAAATGGACTCGGTCACTATTGTATCGACTCTAGAGGTGAACTCGATGGACGCAAATTCTCAGTCTCAGGAACTGCTGCCCTCCTGGCCGATTATAGAAGCCTGCACTCGCAACAAATCTATCTACTCTTCTCAAAAGGATCCGAATTCGATTCTAGGTACTTCTATGCCCTCTCCTTCTATTTGTGATTTTTTATCTCCTGCACCGTCAGGTAATGTTCACCACACTTTTTGTTCACTGAACTCCACTAGATGCTCTGTTGCATTGTCCCCCCTACTATCCCGCCTACGATATCCCACACATATGCGGATACCTCATGTTTATCCCCTCATACTGATTCTGACTCCTCTCTGTCGAGCACCATTACTACCTCAGATCATCAGTTCAGTAGCTCAACTTGTTCGATCTTGCCATTGGCTCAGTGCAAGGCCACTTATCTACTAAATCTTGTGGTATAACTTCTGCGATTTCAAAGGTTATCTACAGGACCAACATGGAGGTGGTTGTGGGTACACAATCATCCCTTCTTAGGGTTCTTAGAGCAAGAAAACCCAAGGATGTGGTTCCATCATGATCTGTCTCTCATTTAATTGCAAGGGCCTTGCTAACCCTATCAAGAAACTAGCACTTAGGAGACTTCTACTCACCACTCCCATTAATGCCCTTTTCCTTCAAGAAACTTTGGGGGAAGGTGCATCCATTTCCAGGACCTTAACTACAATCCTCCTGGATTGGGAATTTGTGACAATTGATGCTTGTGGTTTATCTAAGGGTTGTGCTTTAGGCATCAACAACAAGACCACTCGAATTATGAATTGCTGGGGTCGGGTAGGTGCCATAGGAATGGAAGTTACCACTTGTGATTTTGAACTTCCTTTCACCCTGATCAATGTCTACGGTCCATTCATCAACAGAGAGTTTTTCTGGGACTCTTTACTCTAATGCTCTCTGCTTCAGCATAATCACATCATTCTTAGTGGGGATTTAAATTTTTCTATCGAGATCTCGGAATCGTGGGGACCTCATGCCGTCCTGGATCCTCTATCTGATTTCTTCGCCACTAAAATGGAATTGGCTGGATTTATTGATATTGACATGAAAAATAAGTAACATACTTAGAGGAATAGATGCACGGGGGAGGCAGCACTGGCACATCAACTTGATAGATTCCTTATTAAGCAACCTTTTCATAACCTTATGGTTAGATCCAGGCAGTGGGTGGGTTCGTGCGGGGCCTCAAATCACTCTCCTGTTTATTTGGAATTTCTAGTAGGTGCTCACAAACCACATGCACCATTCAAATTTAATGCTAGCTGGCTACATGATCCAGATTTTCAATTGCTGGTCACTCAGGAGTGGCAGCACTGCAATCATTTTCCTGATAGGGAACCTGCACGGTTATTTAATGATAATCTCAAACGTATCAAAGCAAACACTATCCGTTGGTTATGACACAAAAGAAAGCTAGATGAGGAGGAGCCAAAAGTATTGGATTGGAAATTACTCAGCTTACTAATTTAGACTACTTGGGTTTCCGTTCTGCATCCTCAAAAGAGAAGTTGATTGCTCTAGAATCCACCAGGGAAAATATCCCTTGTCAAAAGGGGGAGGATTGGAGATTAAAAAGCAGGGCCATCTAGTTGAAATCCAGTGATGAAAATACAAAGTTATTTCAACAGTGTGCTAAAGGAAGGAAAATAATCAATACTATATGGGAACTATCAGATAATACTAGTTATGTGGCCAAATCTCATGCTCAGCTTGCTGATCTGGGTATCCAGCACTTCACTAATCAATATAGAGCGCCACACAACATCAATCTGCCAGATATTATGAACATTGCTTGAACATTTCACAGGTTTTTTGATGATGAAAAAGAGAAGGATCTCAATGCACTGGTCTCCATGGGTGAGATCGAAGGTGTACTGAAATGGTTTAAGAAGGACAAAATCCCTAGACCAAATGGATGGCCCATTGAATTCTATCTTCATTTTTTTGATCTCATTGGCAGAGATCTCCTCCAGGTCATAGAAGAAAGTATAATATCTGGTCACATTTAAGATGGTTTCAACTCTACTTTCATTGCTTTGATTCCCAAAAATCATCACCCTACTACCTTCCACGACTACATACCTATCTCCCTCTGTAACTGCATTTACAAAATTAGATCTAAAATCATTGCCAACCATATAAAACCCATCCTCTCTTCTCATATTTCCAAGGAAAAATTTGTATTTCTCCACCATATACAGATTCATGAAGCCATTAGCACTACACAAGAGGTTCTGCACTCCATTAAAACTAATAATCTCAAAAGCGCCATCCTCAAAATTGACCTTGCCAAAGCCTTTGATCATGTTAATTGGAACTATATTCATCTCATACTTATCCATACGGGCTTCCCCCAATCTTTAACTAATTTGATTATGGGTTGTATTATGAATGCCACTTTTAACATCCTCATCAATGGGGTAGCTACCGATTTATTTCATGCTGGTAAAGGTCTCAGGCAAGGATGCCCTCTCTCACCACTTCTTTTTGTCCTTGTTATGGAAGGCCTGTCGTCTCTTATTAATAGGGCAAAGAATTCTGGTGAAATCCATGGTATTATATTAAATGAATTCTTACAACTGACTCATTTATTATTTGTGGATGATGTGATTATATTTTTGGATGGCTCTTGTCAGGACAGTTCACAATTTGATAACATCTTAAAGATTTTCTGCAGAGCTACAGGCATGGCTCCCAATAACAGTAAATCCACCATAATTTTTACTAGATGTTCGACACATGAACAGGGGCTTGCTATTCAAAACTTCCCTTTTGTGCGCAGTTACATTGGGGAAGGTTTAAAATATCTCTTATTCCACCTTAAGCCAAATGACTATCAAATCAAGGATTGGAAATGGCTAATCGCCAAAGTGGAGCGCAGGATCAACATTTGGCATCATAGATGGCTCTCATGGGAAGGCAGATTGGTATTAATCAAATAAGTCCTAGAAGCCATACCTGTCTACTAGATGTCCCTTGCTTGGCTCCCTAAAGGTGTCACTAAACACATTCAGCAGATATGTAGACAATTTCGCTGGAGAAATTCTGGTAGAGAGTGCACCTTTTCTTGGGTGGCTTGGGACCAAATCAATAGGCCAAGGTTTGGGGAGGTTGGGCTATTAAGGATCTCTCATTATTTTCCACTGCCCTGGCAGTAAAATTGGGTTAGCACCTTGTATCCAGCCATGGCTCTTGGAAAGAGGTTATTGTCTCCAAATACATTGCTCCCCAGACTACTTTGGATTAGATCTGTGACACCATTGTACTCGGCCCGGGATCCTCGATCATCTTGAAGGCCATAGAAAAAACTACTCACCTTATCTAGAAAGGTTTGACATTGTACATCACATCTGGAACTATGGTCAGATTGGGTGAGGAATCTTGGTCGGGCAGTGGTTGGAATCATAAACTACCTCAAAACATCATTCATCACCTTGCCCAAACCGGATATTACTATTTATCATAGGTGCCTGATCCATTAAGGAATAATTGGCATGCCCAGGGTTGGATTTTCGCACAGGATCTCTGGTTACCCAATGAGGGTCATCCCTACTGGGACCAGTAAATCAGAGCACTTCAAGCATCTCACATTCGACTATCGGACCATGAGGATAACCTTTTGTGGTCTCTCTCACCTAGCAGGAAATATTCTCTGAAGGTTGGATATATCACACTATGTGCGCCCAAGGAACATCATAATAAACTTTGGTGGTGGCACTCGATCTAAAAACTGCAGACACCTCACAAAACTCAACTAATTATGTGGTGCATTCTCCATAATTTCATCCCTACCATAGATAATCTTCGCATACGGGCTATCCAGGTCCCATCCAAATGTTGTTTCTGTTTCTCACATGAAGAATATATTCAACATCTTTTCCTTGAGTGCCAGATTATTAGGGATTTCTAGCACTCGGTTACTCATGCAATGGGATGTACACTCACTTGGCATGGCTCATCTATTTCTGAAGCCCGGTTTGAGTGGTGGCATGTTGTTACCTACAACAAACTTCAGAATCTACCATTGCTGATTGTGTGGGGCATCTAGACTTGTCGGAACCACTTCACATTTGAAGGAATGCACGTGGTCTGGGACCACATTTGTTCTGCCATCGTCTCCACCTATAGTTTCATTCCTGATGAGAATCAACCCACCCGCAGAAAGGATATCACCCCTAAAATAATTGATCATACCCTCCCATGGGCATACTTTGACGGGGCGTCAAATAACCATGGGTGTGGAGGCAGTGCGGTATTATTTATAACAACCACTCATTTCTTCCACCTCAAATAGGGTTGGGTCCTGGGACTAACAATTTTTCCGAACTCCTTTGCCTTCAGCTGCTACTACTATTTTACCGTAAACAAGGATGCAACAGACTACAAATTTTTGGAGATTCACAAATTGTCATCAATTGGTTCAATTCTCATTCACAGTGCCATACACACACACACAATTATATCATTATTGAGGGAGGTGCATCTACTGAAATCATATTTTGACACTATGTCTATCACTCACATTTACAGGGAGAGGAACCAAGTGGCAGACAAGCTTTCCAAAGAAGCAACAAAGTTAGATTGGGGTAGGTGGCTCATCACTGAACATGATGGGGAATAGGTGTTCCAATATTATCATAGACCATTCATAGATGACATTCAGGATATGAGAGCAGTCACTCCTTGACTGCAATTTTGACAAGATCATTATTTTTGGAGTTTTTAATTTATTATGTTGATGTTTTTTATCAGTTCTATTTATATCGGCTGCTACCATATATTTTCTGTACATAATGTGACTAGTTTAGAGATATTAGCACTGATACTTGCAGACTATCTGAAAACTACTTGCCTCCTCGGAGACGATTTAGAACCATGAACATTGCTGGTTACTATATGTAAAATGTAACATGTAATTTTTCTTTTATATAATGAGAAATTACGACTTTTTCCTGGGAAAAAAACTAGCAGCCATGGCTAGTGAGTCGGCCATTATGTTCTTATCCCTTGGCATGAAATAAGTTTTAAAAATAGAGAATAATCTCTCACCCAAATCCCATACCTCGTTCCTATAGTCTTTGAGCCACGGGTGATTAGTTTGGCATTGGCTCCTGACTTGTCTCATCACTAGCTCTGAATCCCCAAACACCTTGAGGTTTTGTATGTTCATGTTCCGTGCTTCCTGCAAACCCAACAACAAGGCCTCATACTCAGCCACGTTGTTTGTGGCTTCAAACTCTAGCTTAAAGGAGAGGGGAACTAAGCAACCTTCTGGTGATATCAAGAGTACCTCGGCCCCGTTTCCTTCTCGTGAATAAGCCCCATCAAAATACAAGGTCCAAATTTTGTTTTCCATTATTCTTATGGGAATATCTTGTATTGGAGGACATAATTTCATTTATTGCAGGAAATTTTCATCCTCCTCGATCATAAAACAAGAGAATTCTCCCTCCTTGTCATACACGGGAGAATTTGTCGAACAGTCTTCTTTGGTGACCATCTTTAGAAACCTTGATTCTCAGTAAAATCTTCTTTCCTCCCCATCGAACACTGGAATAGTGGTGTAGGTGAGGTCAAGTTTTATTGATCCTCCAATCTTGGAACCCTAGGATTTGGACAAAAAAATTCCAAACCGAGCTGGGATATTAGCTACAACAATGTCCATTACCACACTTTTGACCAGAATCTGGGCTAATTTTACCACCAGATATTTTATCATACCCAAGCACTTCACCCTCTTGGAATCAAAAGAATACAGCTCTTTATAAGGCCTTGTAATCAAAAACACCAATTTCTCCATGACAGACAAAGGCAACATACTATGTGAAGCCCCGCAATCCAGCATGAAATTGTGCAACAATAGGTCGTGTATCACTAAGGTCACATAGAATGGGGGAGTGGCTAAGTCCTGTTCTTCTACATGAGGTCCAAAAAATACCATGGGTCATTATTCTTGGAGGTTGAGGCTGTTAGGTAGTGGGTTAACACCATGGGGATGCATGAATTGAGACACTTGAGATTTGTAGGAAGGGTATTTTAGGAGCTCAATCAGGGGAACTGGGATCTTGAAATTTTCTAATTATTTCTGGAGATTATAGAACCTGGGCCCCTTTTTTACAATGGCTTCTTTGAACTTCTCTTTAGGAGGGTCAGTTAGGTCCGAGGGTACAGATGGAGATTTATCATTTTTGGGAGGATCAAAGCCTTGTTTTTTGGAAGTGGATGCAGCGGCTTTATGAGGGGCCAACTCTTATAATGGATTTTTCCCCTTATTTTCAAAACTAGGATGGGTTTTTTCTCTTGATATTGAATCTTCATTTTTTTCTTGCACTCAGTTTCTCTTCCTGGAGGACCTAATTGTCAAACTTCCTACAGTAATTGTCAATATCTCAGTATTATGGAGGGACTTTATTATATTCTTTCTCCCCTTGTAATGTGAGTTCACCCTCTTCATCATCCGAGTACGCAAGGAATTGATTCTCTTGGCTATCTGTGACTTCGTCGGCCCATTATTCTGACTCTCCTTCCAGGTATAGAGGAGGTTGGATGTGATCTTGTTGTTCCTTCCTTTCTCGTTGCAACAAATGTAGAGGGGGCTTCTGATATTGAGGATTAAACCCCCAGTTGGGAATCATTTGGTTGGAATGAGGAGGGGAATTCTTGGATTCCAAGTCAAGCTTAACCAACTTATTTGAGAGGTTCTTTATCATCTTGTTCATTTCTTCAATTATATACTCACGTGATTCCCTCTCCTGATTAGAAGTAGAAGCCTCCTCCCTATTCCTTCTACTAGCTTCATATTCTTTCTTCCCTTTGAATTTACCAGTAGAAGCAAAGTTTGCTTCTACCTCGAATGCAACAGTCTTGATTTGCTCCAGAGATGTGGATTTTCTTTCTCTTAGGGTGAAACCAAACTCCGGTTCAAAAGCTCGTGCGAAGACCACCTTAGTAGTTTCTTGGGGAGGCTTTATCTCAACAGGGAGATTATTATAGAGCTTATTAAACCTCTTTATGAAATTTGTTACATCCTCATTGTGTCTCTTTTTAAGAGCGTTGAACTCTGTGTTTCGGGTAATGTTACCCTAAGGTATTGGGTTGATAAACCTTCACATATCAGGGGCATGTCATTCAACAAGGATTCACTTAACCAACTTCTATGCATGCTGATGCAAACCCGAAGTCTTCACCTTACGTGAATATCCTTACGTGAATATCCTTGTAGTAACCTGAAGTCTTAACCTTATGTGAGTTCACTTCTATGCATGCTGATGCAAACCCGAAGTCTTCTTGCTCCCCTTGTAATGTGAGTTCAACCAAAGCATGCTGATGCAAACCCGAAGTCTTCACCGATCACCATGGCATAATTCTACACAATGGGAATAAATGAGCTGAAGTCGACCATGTGAGAAATCGTTTGATTACCGGTCATTGATGTATACCATTAAAAAATGCGAGACAACCCATTGATAATGATAATGAGCATCAAGGTGCCCCAGTACAATCTAGCAAGTGCGAATAAATGAGTTTAAGTTGAAAACTTGAAAGAATCTATCAATCAAGAGGAAATGATGTATCCTCACTTTCGATAGTGAAGAGTCTGCCACTGATGACTGCAGACCCTAAGGTGCTGACAAAAGGACTCTAGACCTTATTATCAAAGAAATGAGTCAGAGTTGATGGGAAAATATCTGCTGGAAGGAAGTCATTAAGGCATCCCACATTAGTCCAATGTGAGTGTAACCTGCAGGAAAGGATTTGGAAGGAATCAGATGAAGTAGAGTGAAGTAACCAACCCGAAGTACATTTCAAGAATGCACAAGATGAAGCTAGTGCATGACAGAAACCCTCTAAACCAACCAATAATGAAAGTTGACAAAGAGGCGAGATATCCACCGACATGGTCAAATGGAAATCCAAGTGCTGCACAAATCCCAGGTGTGATAATGTAAGCTAAAGTCGAACACAAGGGAAATCACTTAGTCAAAGACCCATGATGATGATCAAATGTTGAGCACAAGGTCACCTATCAATGATGTAAATAGGGCCAGGGTGCGGCTCTAGGTTTTCTCTCAGAGCAATATGTCATAGTCGATAAGAGACAAACCCACCAGCAAGAAGTCAGTGGAGACCTAAAACTAGCACGAGCAAAGGATCAAATATATGATATGATAGAACAAGATACTGACAAGACCAGGAAGGCTAACTGAAAAATGAGTCAAGAGACACCATAGAAAGGCTGACTCAGGTTAAATTCCCTTGAACAAAAGCACAACTCATGTTGACTATGGCAGCAAATGATAAATTTGTATAAGTTTGTCATGCAGGAGGCATAAACAAACCCTCCATATGATTGGAAGAGATAACCAACCGGGGGAGAACTGACTCATGAAACAGGTTTATGGCTTCTCCTAAGTCAAAAATATAAAAGCATCCCAAATGGAGAAAAGACTTATTTTTTTTGTGCTTCGTTCAAGGGCGACACAACTGACACTGTAGCTGCCATCAAATATGGAAGTAATATCCCATTCCCGCTCTTTTTCAAATATTTATTTTTTTGTCTTTTTCATATTAAAATCTTAAAAAAGAATAAAAGAATGATATAGTACAATGGATAGAATGAGTGTCATGAAACAGATGCCCTAGTTCCCGGGATAGGAACAATCCTATGCGCAATGCAAGGTGGCAAAAACTGGTAAGTGACACTCAAAGGACTGTTCCATCCATGGGTAAAGGTGTCAAGTCGCAGAAGCTAAGTGATTGCATGGTTAACTTGTATAGAAAGACATGGTCAAAATATGGCTTAAACATGAGTCCAAATGAAGTCGGCTAAAGGCCAAGATAAGTAGTCAATATGCAATGCAGCAATACGACTCGAAAACATAAGTGAGGCTCTACGGTAATGGCCAGAAAAATGATAGCAAAGAAGGAGAAGAATGAAGCTTTAATGCATAAGGCATGGTAGGAATAAATAGGACTCCCGAGCCTACATAAATTGCAGCATGGGTGACAAATGCTAGCGAGGGACTAACTAGGAAGCCCATGTAAAGGATGGCTCTAGCACCAAGTCATGATTAAAAAATCGGCGAGGGAAATGGGTTAAGTACTCCTGACATGATGGGATCAACCCTATGGAAAGTCATCAAAATGGAGGCTAGTATGCAAAGATGCAATGGAAAGTGAATTCCCTAACCTATATGCCAGTTTGAAATCAAATACCTGCCATGACAGGTCAGCGATCATGGATCCAAAGGAAAATTAGGAAAATCTCAAATTCAGCAAAATGTACTTGAAAAAATACCTTGCCCAACACTTACAAGCCAAACGATTATATGGCCTTAGTCAAATTCAAAAAATAAGTACAAAGGAAATTTGCAAAAATTTTTCAAATTCTAGGCATAAATACACCCATTTGACTCACATTTTGATCATTTTCACATTGCATAAGTGGAGAAAGAGCTTTGGGGCAAAAATTTCTCTTCTCAAATATGGAGCAATCGGCCATCAAATCACACCAAATCAATCAAGTAAGCTTTAAAATCATATTTTTCATCAATTTTGTTCCTATTTGAGGCAAAATTTTGGAATTTTGACCGTAGAAAAGGGACGAACCTGCATATAATATGCGACTATGTACAAGCGAGGTCGCGTATGCGCAGAGAAAAAAATTGAAAACTTGAATCTAATAAGTCATTGAATGATTTTTCCCAAGATTTCCATCAGCTAGAGAGAGTGTGAGCATAGCACAATTGACAATGACGTGATGGAGGATAAAATTTCCTTAGATATTCTTCGAAATTGCGGATTGCTCAAATTTTTCAAAATGGCCAATATGAAAAGAAATGTTTGCTTGCTCCAAATGTTGGTTGATCATTGAGAACCGGAAGAATATTGTTTCATAATTGATCAGATGCCACTACGCATAGAAGTGGAAGATATATACTTCATTACTGGACTCTCTCGAAGGGGAGACCTAGTAGACTTGCACAGAAAGCCTGTTGGAGGGCTTACCGTAGAGGATTATGTCCAAGTTTATTGCGTAGAGGATGCACAAAAGGTAGGAACTCAGATTCCTATCAGAGATTTGAAGGATTTATACATGAAGATCCTTATCTTTAACATTGGTAGAGTAGCAGGATCTGCTTCTTTGCACCAGGCTTCACAGAAACAAATGAACATAGCAGTGGAATGCCTGATTCATCTCTTTGATTGGTGCACAGCCTTGCTGAGAAATATGAAAAAACAAATGACTTAAATCCTAAAATCAAAGGCTAAACACTTCGGGTATGGTACAATCTTGCTGACATTCTTCCTCGATAGGGTCCCAGGACTTCGGCCCAAGGTCATCTCAACTATCAGTAGCCGGAGAAATCCAAGAATAGCTTGGTGGGTAGATCTGATGAAGAGATTAGGTGGAAGTGAAGTTCCCCGAACCACTTGGGATGATGAGTTATTCCAATGTTGGGAAGAACAAGTCATCGCAGTGGAAGATTATCCCTATGCCGGGATGGACTTTCTTGTAGATCAACATCTAGTCCTGCCACCCAGTGTAGCATGGGGCACAATCGGTGAGATTGTGATATTTGATTTTTGATTATATGATTTTTTTTTTCAAAGTATGAAAATGAAAAAATGTTTTTGATTGGAATAAATGACTTACAAAATTATGATGATCATGATGCAGACATGGGACCAGCCAGGCCGGAGGGATACCCAAGGCATAAGTGCTACAGAGCTGAGGCAGATGCTGAAGACCCTATCAGGACTCTCCATGTAGTACAAAGGAACTTGGAGAGCATGACTCACCAAGTGCCTATGGCCACTATCGAGGACCTACCGGAGGCTATCCAGAGATGGGTGGTAGGAGTACCACGAGATTGGGTGCGGTTATTCCACCGTGTAGTGACTGCCATTATGTTCTATAGGAACACAAATGTTGGGCAGGGACCTCAGGAGTAGATTATAGACATGTTCGAATGACTGTAATATTTTTTGATGATAGACAAGATTGGGCATAAGCCCCAATTTTGTAGGACATGATGGTCCATATTTTGTATATTTTTGAACACTCTGACTTTTATATATATATACAATGATTTCTATGATGTGGTGACTCAAATTTATGATAATGAATGATGTATTTGATATATTTTTTGTTAAAGTATTGAATGATTAATATGCCAATCAATTTCTTGATTATCCAATAAGTCTACCATATAATTGTCAAATCGAGGAATATGAATGAATGTGATAAATTGAAATGATTATTGTAACAAAAATACCTTAAGAAAA
>JAXQQM020059960.1:0-44603 GCA_034641835.2 Pinus albicaulis | reverse complement strand
AAGAACATAGATTTTCAATCCAATCAACCATATCAATTGAGCCCTATTTGAAAAAAAAGAAAAAAAAAAAACCAAAAAGGCAACAAAATAACATCCTTGATTGTTATTTTTTATTGGAATAGCTAAATCATACTAAGGATTCTCCATCCAAAAACAATTTCAATGAAGAGAATAATAAAAATCCAAAAGTTTCTAGAAATAGTTCTTAAATTATTCTTGAAAAGAATAAAGAGGAAATAATTATTTTTAGAAACTTTTGAATTCTTATTAAATTCTCTTCATTGAAATTGTTTTTGGATGGATAATCCTTAATATGATTTAGCTATTCCAATAAAAAATGACAACCAAGAATGTTATTTTGTTGGAATGTTAGCTTTTCTTTACTCTTTTTTCAAATAGAGCTCAATTGATATGGTTAGTTGTATTGAAAAGCTATGTTCTTCCCATTGGAAATTTTTTCACTCAAAAAAGAGTATGCAGAGATCAAAAGAAATCTCAAGATTACTTGAGTACATTCAAGTGTTCCAAACATTTTCCCACATGATGAAAACTCCTATTGGTTGAGCCTTCTCCGACCTTTTCCATTTCACTAGATACCTTCATTTACCTTTAAAAAGTAGTTGATGGGCTATATGTTTTGTCTATTTTTCCCATATAAATCCCTTTAATTTGGATTGGAAAGATAAGTACATGTATGTTTGTTGAATTTGGGTCAATGTCATTAATGCACTTAACTAGGAAGCCTTGTTGATTTATAAATTGATAAATTTATGACATTAGTAATCAGCTAAATCTACACTTTGGATGAGTGACTTTGTCAAAAGAAGATTGCCTTGAGTTATTATATGGAGAAAAAATTTAACCTTTCTATCTTGTGAATAAGATTCTATTTCAGACTTTTCCTTTTTGAAATTTATTCAACTAGTGAAATGCTTATGCAATATTTAACCTTTCTATCTGTTTGAATATGATATGATTTCCATTTTTAAATTTTATTCAATTGGTGAAACTACTATGCACTAATTGATGTGTGAAACTCAATTTAAATACATTTAAGTTTGTTACGTTCGTTTTATTGTACATGAAATGTTTTTTTTGTAATTGCACTTATTGACAACGATGAAAATGTGAAGTATTATTTGATGCGTTGCACTGAACGAAAAATTTAATTATTAGAAAAATATAATGATCACGGGTTTCCATATGAAAGAGGATCTATTATACAGAAAGATTATTTTTTCAGACAAACTAATCAAAGTGGGGATTTTTTTTACTTTCAAGACTATGAACCTAATGTCATAAGTTGTCAATATAGTCACTTGGTGTGGCAACACACATAAAGTTTATAGAGGTTCAATCAAAGAAAAAAACAAAAATTAAGAAATGGAAAATGTCAAAATACGATCATGAACGGATAATTGAAGATGGCATCCCATTGGAATTTTTTGATTAACTCACCTAAAAAATTTATTCTCTTGGATTATTTTTTAGAACTCTAACTGAATTGGAAAATTGAACTACCTTTTATTATGTTATCTATGCAAGTGTTTTGTAAATGCACAATTGAGTTTATACATGTACAATTTCAGGATCAACTAAAGTAGATTTATATACAGATGTATCATGAAAAATGTTGCATCGTGATTTTTAGCTGTATACAGAGAATTGGAATGCACTACCATTTTTTCTCATGGGATTTTCTTGTAAAAAGTATGGAATGTAAATAAATCATCCATAGGATATTTTTGTACGAAGATTCCTTCCAGACAAGAGACTTAGAGCACTTATCCGACTTTTGGTGGGATTTGACCAGCATCTCTATAACTGATAGAAAATCTAGTACAAAATTTGTCTGTCCAACGTTCGGATATGTTCTAGGAAATTAATTGAAAAATAGCTTAATTCTAATTCATATTTGATGAAAAATGTTGAAGTATTGGATATATATGTTCTAGTTCAAGCAATTAAGTAAAATAGCTTTTCTATGTGCATTGATGAAAAATAATATATTAGTATAAAAAATGAGAAATTTGCATTTTTAAAATTTTATGATTGTTTTCAACACATCTAACAAGACCCTAGAATATTATGATTCTTTTAGATATATATATACACATCAATATATATTGTACTTCACAACATTACTTCACATGCCAAATGTACTTCAACCATCCAAAACTTGAGTTTTAAAAACTTTTATATTATATCACAAAATTACTTCGCATTGCATGCAAATTGTAGTTCAACTATCCAATGCAAACATTTAACATTATATCAAATGCCAAATTTAGATAAACCATCCAAAACTTAAAAGTTTTAATTTAACAAAAAAGTATAGATCACAACATTACTTCGCATGCCAAATGTACTTCAACCATCCAAAACTTGAGTTTTAAAACATTTTTATTATATCAAAACATTACTTCACATGTCATGCCAATGGTAATTCAACTATCTAATAAAAACATTTAACATTATATCACATGCCAAATGTAGATCAACCATCGAAAAATTAACTTTTAATTTAACAAAAAATTATAGATCACAACATTACTTCACATGGAAAATGTACTTCAACCATCCAAAACTTAAGTTTAAAAAAAAAAACAAATTATAACACAACATTACTTCACATTCCAAATGTATTTCAAAATAAAAACATTAGTTTATAGATCACATCATTACTAGTGGTTCAACTATCCAAAACTTAAGTTTTAAAAACCAAAAAATTATAACACAACATTACTTCACATTCACATCCCAAAACTACTTCAACTATCCAAAACTTAAATTTTAAAAACAAAACAAATTACAACACAACATTACTGCACATGCCAAATGTAGTTCAAAAGAAAAACATTAATTTATAGATCACAACATTACTAGTAGTTCAGCTATCCAAAACTTAACTTAAAAAAAAAAACAAATTATAACACAACATTACTTCACATGCCAAATGTAGTTCAAAAGAAAAACATTAATTTATAGATCACAACATTACTAGTAGTTCAACTATCCAAATGTAGTTCACATAAAATATATGTCCAAAAATTATAGATCTCACAAGTATCAAGTATCAACTTATATATATATATATATGACTGCATCTAGATAATATATAAGAAAGTAAATTTAAGACTAGAAATCTCAATCAAATCGAGAAATCATCCATCAAATATAGATGGATGTAGTGTCTTTCCTAGAAGAGTCTCAATCCGCGAGCTATCTTGCGAAGCATGGGGAACCTATACATAATGCACGCACAAACATTAAAATTTGATGTTTTTAAAATGAGTGAGAATATATAGAACTTCATGTAAAAAAAAAAATATAAAAAAAAATCATGCAATACCTCATGAGTTTCCCTCTCCATTTGCTGCTCGTTAGCTACAACTTAGCCCATGGGAACATCTCCAATAGTAAACTATACAATATACATGTACAGTTATAAATATATATATATTAGAAAAAAATCAATTGAAAATGCATCTATATATATATATATAAACTTATTTTCAATAATATTAAGAAAAAAAATAGACAACTTGTTCAAATGGTTCAAATGATGTGGATGTTCCCATCTCCATCGCTAGAGTCCCTGGAGAAAACAAATCCTCTATAGAAACCTAAAATTAAAAAATTAAATTTAAGTACATTTAAAATAACTCAAGATGAAGATCTTCGTTTATAATAAAACTTTTAAACTTCAATTTATAAATTATAAATTAAAAACAGATATATTTAAAAGTGAAAAATTGAATACTTCTATAGGTGGATTTGGCACATCCTGCACATCTCCTAAGAGAGGCTCCAAAATAAAATCTCCAAAAACCTAAAATTCAAAAAATTTAAAATAACTCAAGATATAGATATATATCCCATTTTTTAATGGAACTTTTGAGGTGGAATATATATAAATTAAAAACATATAAATTTTAAAAGTGAAAAATTGTCCATACTTGTTGTGAACCTGACACATCTCCTAAGGAAGTATAAGGTACATCTCCTAATGAAGAAGAAGGTACCGCCATCCCAAAAACATTGGACGGAATCAGAATCTCTTAAAAATTTTTATTATATATACATGAAAATGTACATGTGTGCACCATTATTTATTTTAAAAATATAAAGTTTAAAAAACGCTAACATTTTCCAACATATCTTGATGGTGAGACCCATCTTGATTGTTTTATCCTGAGGCTCCAAGTGTAATATTAACATTTTCTTCATTCATCAAGTGTGACAACTATAAATGGTGTTAATATATAATAATATGTACGTGTTAGATTAATGTACATACAAATAAACACACACACACACACACACACACACATATATATTTTACAATTTGTATGTATGTGTTAAAATAATTGAATCCCAACCATTAAAACATACTGTTCCCATGCCCTTTTCCTCATGAACAATTAGGTCATGCCAACCATTGTGAAAATTATTTGCATATGTTTTCAGATCTTCAACACTCATGTTGTCAATCTCTTCATCTTTATAATACACAAAATTGACGCGTGGATTCTCGTGTGCTCTTTGTCGATTGAGACAAACAACGACTCCACCCAATCCACTGTGAACATTGTCGATGATGGCATCCCTTGCTTCTCGACTAATTTGAGAAGTGGCTTCCATCTCTGACCACAAATTTTCGACACGAACAGGTTGAGTAACCAATGGTGGCTCAAGACGAGGCAACTCAGCATCACACCTGGCGCCCCTACGGTCACACAATCGACCTATCCTAGGACCAAAAAATATAGAGGGAAGGTCATTGTAATTGGGTTTTATTTCCAAAAATAATTCTGCATAAAATAAATTTTCAAAATAAATTGGAACCTCATCGTTCCATGGAAGTTTTCCGTAAGCCGCAAGATGCCTATCATGCAAATAGTGAGCTACATCAGGGTGCTTGAAATGTTGCACCCTCAACATATTTCTTCTCAGCCCTTCTTTAAAACTAAACATATACTTTTCCATTGTTGTTATCATTCTTTCTTTAATAGCCTCCCATTTATCGCGTCCCAACACTGTTTCCTTTCTTTTTCTCATGACATCCACAAAAGTATCCGTGGTTGGCCTAAGATTTTGGTACACATCTACTAGTTTTCCTAAATAATGTGTAACTATTTCCAAGCTTTGTCGACTCTCAGCAGGTAGAGTCAAAGACACGAGATCTCTCTGTAATTTTGCATGAAGTTGTTGACACCTTTCTAAGGTGCTTGCTGCATGTTTCTTTCCCACGGTATATCAGAAATGTCGGTCGGATATGTCGTGGTGGGTGGAAAACCTTATTCTTGAATGAAGCATTCTTCCCTTCATCTATTTCGACCAATATTTGGAGCATTTTCAGCCTCTGCATCAATATATAAAAATTTTTATATTAGAAAAGACACTTTTAAACAAATTTGTACAAATTGAATGAAAAAAATATTCAAGTTGATGGCAACCTCGATGTGGTTTCCTAGCATCTTCTCCACCCTCAAACTTTTGAGAACCAAAACAACCCTTCCGAGAACCAACACCACCAGCCATTGATTGGCCTCCGAGGGAATAAATATCACTACCTTCACGCAAGTTGCTAGCACTTATTGATGGCCCTCTAAGGGGACTTGTACCACCACCAACCTCTCGAGACGAAAGAGAAGCTTCATAAACAAATACGAATTTATAATCAATTGAAAAATACATTCATACGTATAAATACATATACATATTCATTTATTATATTGTGTGAATCATAACACATTTGGGTGAACCATGGGCATGCTCCATAAATGGAGTAGAGACCCTTCTCCTCTTATCTCCTAAAAAATAAAAAAGGTAACTTATTAACAACTAATTTAACTGACAAAGTTGATAAAAAATCAATTCCATGTGTACACATGTATAGATATTTAAGATTATATTTAGATACCATGAACATCCCTCGATCCCCGATCACCCCCTCTCGTAGAGATATGGGATTCTGTTGATATTCGCCCTTCATCCTCCATGATATATATATCTACGTTGTATATTTACAATTATTTTTTTAAATTAGTAGAATTTAAAATAAATTCAAAATAAATTTCAAAAAATTAATGTAATTTATTCCACACAAATGATGTAAAACACAACTTTCAAAGCGCTAATTTATGTGTGAAACTCAATTTAAGAAAAAAAAAATTATAAAAATGATAAGTTTACCAAATTGTGCTTTACATGGTGGGGGCACACTTGGTATAAAATTGAAAAAAACACATTGTCATTAATAAGGAAGTGAAACTCCATTTAAAAAAAGAAATTTTTGAAGGCCCCGCATTTTAATTTTATAAAAATGTGAAGTTCACCACTTGTTGCAAATGTGAAGTTCACCAAGTTGCGCTTTACATGCTGTGGTGGGAGCACACTTGGTATATAATTGAAAAAAGCACATGGTCATTAAAAAGACGCATTTATAAGTACAAAACACACACATATCCAATATATGTTACAATGCCCATCAATAAATTTTGAAGGAGAGAGTCTAAATACTAATTCATCTTTGAGAGATGAATCTCTAATTTACGAAGAAGAGTGTCTCAAAAGTAATTCATCTTTGAGAGATGAATCTTGAATTTTTAAAGAAGTGCGTCTCAAAACTAATTCGTGTTTAAGAGATGAATATTGCATTGGCATTACCCCGTATAATTCTAATTCATCTATTAATTCATCTTTGATAGATGAATCCTGAATTGGCATAGCCCCATGCACTAGATCATCAAATATATTATTCCAATTTAAACAATGTCTTATACTAAAAATTTGAAATTGGCTAAAAATATTGTTTGCTAGTCCATGCAGTTCCTTTAGCCTCTCCTTCTTAACTTGGTACATGCCATTCATCCTAGTTGCGCATAAGTTTAGAAATGGTGAAAACGACAATTCCATTTGATACATACTCCATAGTTGTTCCCAAGCCTTCTATCAATCCAATATAATATGCCTTTTTCTTTGTTGTTCTTCCTGGTATATTCACTTTCCTTTGGACGAATTTGGTAGTCGAAATATTGGAAGGAACATATGTAATCATTGCTTTCCTTGGATTGGGATAGCAAGAAACTTCTATGCATAATTTCCATTTTTCAACCATATTTAATGGTTCTATTATCCCTAAAAATAAAAACAAATTCACTAAAAATATATATTAAATTAAAATCTATTGCAAATGCATGGGAGAAATGATACAATATCATGAGATAAATGACATGTGCATGGTTTATCTTAAAGTTTGAATTAAAAAGTCTATGGTAGAATTCACATCTAGAATTAATGGGAAGAACCCTTTAGTTTGTGGGAGAAATGACACATGTACCCAATTTACCTTATAATGGTTGTGTTTAATGGATATTAAAATGAAAAATTTCTATTTAGATCTATTCCAGAGATTGGCTGTAGGGGCATTTACTAGATATGTCACCTTTCATAAAATATGGGATCTAGAGGCTACCTGGCCATTTACACACTCTACCTATAGAAATTGTAGAAGTTAGTTGACTACCTGTCCCAATTATACCCTATGAAGGGTATAGAGGACTCGTGGAATCACTCACACTACTTTACATAGACATAAGGGTGTACAAGAATGCATTTGTTTTACATTGGATATTAAAATGAAGAAATTCTATTTAGATATATTCGAGAGATTGACTATAGGGGAATTTACTAGATATGTCACCTTTCATAAAAAATGAGATCCATACGCTACCTGGCCCTTTACAGACTCTACCTATAGAACTTGTAGAAGTTAACACTACCTATCCCAATTATACCCTATGAAGGGTGTAAAGGACCCATGGAATCACTCACACTACTTTACGTAGACATAAGGGTGTATAAGAATGCATTTTATTTACATTGAATATTTTTCATTTTAAATTAATAATGTATTTGAAAAAATTACCCATATAAGGTTAAAATCTATGTTTTTTATCAAATCACTTTTTTTTTCGATGGGAAACTTTTATGGCTTTAATGTGTTTTTCTCGAAATGTGATACACCCCATTAAAATGGGAGATATATCGAAATGACTCCTATGGTCTAATAAAATATATATGCATAAATTCAATGAGCATAGTTTTGAGATATAAAAGTCCAAAATGGAAGAGTTGTTTGTGAACAAATATCAGTGGATCGCTATGGATATAGATTTGCTTCATTAAAAGGAATTTTTCTAGAAGGATGTCAACTAAGTTCGAAAGAAGGGAGAATATCAAAATTATATGTTAATGCATGTGTTTTACATTGAATATTTTTCATTCTATTAAAAATATATTTGAAACATTAACTATATAAGATTAAAACCTAGATGTTTTATATCAAATTAATTTTGGTTTCAATGGGAAACTTTTATGGCTTATGTTTTTTTCTTGAAATGCGATACACCCCATTAAAATGGGAGATATATCGAAATGAATCCTATGGTGTAATTAAATAGTTTCAAGTAGTTTAAAAATGTAGGTGCATAAATTCAATGAGCATAGTTTTGAGATATAAAAGTAAAAAATGGAATAGTTGTTTGTGAAAATATATTAGTGGATCACTATGTTGATCACTATGGATATATCTGCTTCATTAAAAGATATTTTTCTAAAAGGATGTCCACTAAGTTTGAAAGAAGTGAAAGTATCACAAAATTATATATGTAAATGCATGTGTTTTACATTGAATATTTTTCATTTTAAATTAAGAATCTATTTGAAACAATTACCTATATAAGGTTAAAACCTATGTTTTGTATCAAATTGAAATTTTGGTTTCAATGGGAAACTTTTATCGCTAATGTGTTTTTTCTCGAAATGTGATACAACCCATTAAAATGGGAGACATATAGAAATGATTCCTATGGTGAAATAAAATAGTTCCAAGTAGTTTAAAGATATAGATGCATAAATTCAATGAGCATAGTTTTAAGATATATAAGTCCAAAATGGAATAGTTGTTCATGAACAAATATCAGTGGATCACTATGGATATATTTGCTTCATTAAAGGGGATATTTCTAGAAGGATGGACTAAGTTGTAAAGAAGGGAAACTATCACAATTATATGTTAATGTGCATGTGTTTTACATTGCATATTTTTCATTTTGTTAAGAATCTATTTTCAAAACAATTAACTATATACTTGGTTAAAACCTATGTTTTGTATCAAATAACATTTTGTTTGTAAATACTATACATGTTTTACATTGAATATTTCTCATTTTATTAAAAATATATTTTAAACAATTAAACTATATAAGATTAAAACCTATTTTTTGTATCAAATCACTTTTGGTTTCAATGGGAAAATTTTATGGCTAATTTGTATTTTTCTTGAAATGCCATACACCCATTAAAATGGGAGATATATGGGAATGATTCCTATTGTGTAATAAAATAGTTTCAAGTAATTTAAAAATATAGATGCATAAATTCAATGAGCATAGTTTTGAGATATAAAAGTCCAAAATGGAATAGTTGTTTGTGAACAAATATTAGTGGATCATCATGGATATAGATCTGCTTCATTAACATGGATTTTTCTAGAAGGATGTCCACTAAGTTGGAAAGAAGGGAAAATATCAGAATTATATGTTAATGTGCATGTGTTTTAAATTGAATATTTTTCATTTTATTAAAAATCTATTTGAAACAATTAACTATATAAGGTTAAAACGTATGTTTTGTATCAAATCACTTTTGGTTTCAATGGGAAAATTTTATGGCTAATGTGTTTTTCTCGAAATGATTCCTATGGTGTAATAAAATAGTTTCAAGTAGTTTAAAGATATAGATGCATAAATTCAATGAGCATAGTTTTGAGATATATAAGTCCAAAAAGGAATAGTTGTTTGTGAACAAATATTAGTGGATCACTATGGATATATTTTCTTCATTAAAAGGGATATTTCTAGAAGGATGGACTAAGTTTGAAAGAAGGGAAAATATCACAATTATATGTTAATGCATGTGTGTTTTACATTGAATATAAAAGGTTTTTTCTCTTTCTCATTGTTTGAGACCATGGATATGAAAATGAAAAACTTCTATTTAGATCTATTCCAAAGATTGACTGTAGGGGCATTTACTAGATATGTCACCTTTCATAAAGGATTTGATCTAGAGGCTACCTAGCCCTTTATAGACTCTGCATATATAACTTGTAGAAGTTAACACTACATGTCCCAATTATACCCTATGAAGGGTGTATAGGATCTGTGGAATCACTTAATCTACTTTACGTAGACATAAGGGTGTATAAGAATGCATGTGTTTTACGTTGAATATTTTTCATTTTGAATTAAGAATCTATTTGAAACAATTACCTATTTAAGGTTAAAACCTATGTTTTGTATCAAAACACTTTTGGTTTCAAAGGGAAAATTTTATGGCTAATTTGTATTTTTTTCTCGAAATGTGATACACCCCATTAAAATAGGAGATATATTGAAATAATTCCTATGGTGTAAAAAAATAGTTGATTAGTTTAAAGATATAGATGCATAAATTCAATGAGCATATTTTTGAGATATATAAGTCCAAAATGGAATAGTTGTTGGTGAAAAAATATTAGTGGATCACTATGGATATATTTTCTTCAATAAAAGGGATATTTCTAGAAGGATGGAATAAGTTGGAATGTAGGGACAATATCAAAATTATATGTTAATATGCATGTGTTTTACATTGAATATTTTTCATTTTATTAAAAATCTATTTTCAAAACAATTAACATAGTATAAGGTTAAAACCTATGGTTTGTATCAAATTACTTTTTGTTTCTAAATACTATGTGTTTTACATTGAATATTTTTCATTTTATTAAAAGTCTATTTGAAGAAATTAAACTATATAAGGTTATTACCTAGATGTTTTGTATCAAATCACTTTTAGTTTCAATGGGAAACTTTTATGGCTAATGTGTTTTTCTCGAAATGTGAAACAACCCATTAAAATGGGAGATATATCGAAATGATTCCTATGGTGTAATAAAATAGTTCCAAGTAGTTTAAAAATATAAATGCATAAATTCAATGAGTATAGTTTTGAGATATAAAAGTCCAAAATGGAAGTGTTGTTTGTGAACAAATGTCCGTGATCACTATGGATATATCTGCTTCACTAAAAGGGGTTTTTCTAGAAGGATGTCCACTAAGTTGGAAAGAAGGGAAAATATCACAATTATATGTTAATGTGCATGTGTTTTACATTGAATATTTTTTATTTTATTAAAAATATATTTGAAACAATTAACTATATAAGGTTAAAACCTATGTTTTGTATCAAATCACTTTTGGTTTCAATGGGAAACTTTTATGGCTAATGTGTTTTTCTCAAAATGATTCCTATGGTGTAATAAAATAGTTTCAAGTAGTTTAAATATATAGATGCATAAATTCAATGAGCATAGTTTTGAGATATAAAAGTCCAAAATGGAATAGTTGTTGGTGAAAAAATATCAGTGGATCAATATGGATATATCTCCTTCATTAAAAGGGATTTTTCTAGAAGGATGGACTAAGTTGGAAAGAAGGGAAAATATCACAATTGTTTGAGTCCTGATCTTATAAAAGGTTTCCACTAAATCCATCCCTATTACTTTTCATGTGAACCACATTCCCAAACCCACACATCTATGTACCTAAGAGCCAAGCCAAGTGTAAAAAGGGCTTATTTCATATTCTACTTTAACACATATGTGATTAATTATCGTTAGAATTTATATGGTAGAAATACGTATAAAGAGTAATCCTTAGTATAGATCTATTTTGACTTTAAGGAATAAAGGGAAGTTTTTTAGAAAGTTTATCTTAGGAGGTAGAACTAAATCGTCTATAACCCACAAAAGAAACCATGGCCCGTGAGCATCACATGCAAACACAAGTTACTCCCATGTTTGAAACACCACCTCACATCATCATAAGGGTTCGAAACCACTAAGCAACCCATACTAAGTTCCCTAGAAGGGATGACTATCATATTTAATGATTGGGTTTATCTCCAAGGTCAAAAGGAAAATCAAAGTTAGGAAAGGGAATTAGAATAGAAATTAAGGTAAGACCATGACCTTTTACCCTATATTAATGATTGGGTTTATCTCCAAGGTCAAAAGGAAAATCAAAGTTAGGAAAGGGAATTAGAATAGAAATTAAGGTAAGACCATGACCTTTTACCCAATATAATGATTGGGTTTATCTCCAAGGTCAAAAGGAATATCAAAGTTAGGAAAGGGAATTAGAATATAAATTAAAGTAAGACCATGACCATTTACCCAATATTGAACGAAGGCGAGAAACCATATATATCATGAAGGAATTTCAGGAAATATTATGATAAAGAATATTAAATTAAAATCAAAGTTAGGAAGTTAGGAAAGGGAATTAGAATAGAAATTAAGGCAAGACCATGACCTTTTACCCAATATTGAACGAAGGTGAGAAACCATAAATATCATGAAGGAAGTTCAAGAAATATTATGATAAGAAATATTAAATGAAAATCAAAGTTAGAAAAGGAAATTAGAATAGGAATTAAGGTAATACCATGACCTTTTACCCAATATTGAACGAAGGTGAGCAACCATAGATATCGTGAAGGAAGTTCAAGAAAGATTATGGTACGAAATATGAAATCTTTTTTGTAGAGGATGAAATTCTGAGTAAATTTAATTTAACTACTTTTAATATGAGATATGAAAAGTCAACTCTTAGTAGAAGCAATGAGCCTTACTCTCCGACACAACTTTATTGAGAGCTGATTTGTTATTTTCTTAATCTCTTATATCCAGGTTACGCACATGGAAAATCATATACAAACAAGTTTCATGATAGGTGATTATTACAATTACGCTATAAATAAAGTAAGCTAAGAAAGTTGGTGCTAAGATGTCCAGCTAGGGGTGTGGTTGAGGATGTTCTAGCTGCAGCTAATTCTCCCAACATAAGGTACACACAATGATCTAGTTGTTATTTTTCTATAGCTTAAACGATATTCACTTCATAGAATGGGAAATTTAACATAATATATGCATATATAGTTGTTTGGTCTATACAATGAGACCAGTATAACTCAGATCAAAGTGCTGGAACTAAATAAGAGTATCATAAGTCTTGTTTCTATGGCAACCAAAGCTAATACTAAAAAGAAAGTGTCTAAAGGTCTCGAGACGGGACTAACAGGGCTAATAAGCTAGCTTCTTTTCACTTTTTTCTCTGGAAAATTGAGAAAGTTTAGAAAGATAAGTGGCATCATATCCATATAATGATAGAGACGCTGAACTTGGCCTTCTTATAGTAGGTAAGTTAGAGTGAATAAAGTTAGCCCGTGGGGATAGGAAATTCAAGAATGAAAAGGTGGGTGGATTATGATGGAGAGTATAAAGAAAAAGACCTATCAGATACCTATTTAGCAGCATATCCAAGATTGTATGACAGTTATGTCTTTCTTAAGACAATATTCACACATATCAAAATGCATTGGACTAAGGATTGGACTTTAACCTAATACATAAGGTTACAGGTAGGACTAACTAGACTAATATGCTTGTCAAGATACTTTACTGGGCTGGAAACAGTCATTCCTAGAAGCTCTACTACTAATTGCACCTCTGGTAAGTACATGAAGTCTAGTCTATGCCAAGTCGATAGCCTAGTGTCGCTTATATATGAAATCATTGTAGAAGAAAATGCTAGACGATGTTCCTAGAGAGGTCAAAATGCAATCCGTAAGGTTGCACGTCCGACTACATACATTAACTCTGAGCAGAAACAATGAGATAATCCTTCTTTACAAACATGGTCGTTAATTAGACTGGATAGGAACATATGTACCTGGAAAGTTCCAGCAAAAATTGGTCGTTAATTCGATCCCTGAAGACGTAGAAGACGATCCTTGAAGACATTGAAGACACTTAAGACGTCCTAGAAGAACTCTGTGAACAAAAAAAATAAATTTAAATCAAATTAAAAAACAAAACAACAACAAAAGATGATTACAAAAAATAACAAAATTAACAAAACTTACCTCCTCGGCACAAGTGGCAACAAGAAATCAACTAAAATTACGCGATGTATGTGAGCACAACACCAACCATAATCGCGCGAGACAGATGTGAACAAGAAACCTAGAACAATTTGTGGGTGATATATTTATAAAATAATAGTTCAACTGAATTATTTTAAAAGTTTGTACGAACTAATAGTTCGGCCGAAATATTAGTTCGGTCGAACTTTGTTTTCTGATTTTCCAATCTCTGGCCAAAAATCAGTTTGCCATTGTTGTGAGTACGCTATCAATGTAAACAGCAGAACGGGTTCGGCCTAACTAATTTCGAAAGTTTGGCTGAACTCCTAAATAGTTCGGCCGAAATTTGACAACTTTTTGGCAAAACTATTGAGGAAAAAAGTTTTTGGCCCCGAATTCTCACAAAAGTGTTACCCACCTTCGCATTTTTATGCGTATGCCACTACTTTTCATTCTTGAGATAAAATTGCCCCAACTCCCTCTTGATATGCATCTGCAGAAACTTCAAATTCTTTGTTGGGGTTAGATACCCTCAACACTGGTGCAGTGGTCAATAGCTGTTTCAATCTCTCAAAATTGTTTTGGCACTAAACAATCGACTTAAAGAGCTTTCCATTTCTCTGCAGGGAGGTAATTGGAAAAGAAATTCTGGAAAATCCTTCAATGAATCTTCGATAGTACCCAACCAATCCCATAAAGAATCAAATATCTGCCACATTTTGGGGTACCCACCATTCGATTATTGTTTTTATTTTGTTTGGATCAACATCTATCCCTTCAGCTGAATTAACGCGGCCTAAGTACTAGATTTCTGTTTTGAAGAAATCACATTTGCTGAACTTAGCATACAGCTGGTGTTTTCTTAACATTTCCAGCACAATACTTAGATGTTCTTTATGTTCTTCCAGGTTCTCAGAATAAATTAAAATATCATCAATGAATATAAGTACAAAATCATCTAGGAAAGGGTGGAATACACCATGCATTAACCTCATAAATTTCTCTAGTGCATTGTTTAACCTAAACAATAACACCATAAATTCATAATGCCTGTAACTCATACAGAAAGCAGTTTCCCAAATATCTTCATCCTTGATTCGGATTTGGTGGTATCCAGATCTTAAATCTATCTTTGAGAATACTATGGCCCCCTTCACCTGATCAAACATATCATTAGTCCTTGGTAGAGGATATTTATCTTTTATGGTTAACTTGTTGACATGTCTATATTCCATACACATTTTCATGACATGAATATATCCTTTGTCCACCAATTTTTGTAACTGTATTTTTAATTCAGTTAATTCTGGAACACTCATTCTGTAAGGAGCCCTTGACATAGGTGATTCTCCTAGCATTAGTTCAATGGTAAAATCAATATCTCTTCTTGGTGGTAATCCGAGTATGTCTTCCAGAAAGACATCCATGAAATCTTGTACGACTGGTATTTTTTTCCATCATGGGATATTTTTCCTTGTAATTATCATATCCCACCTGAATAGCATATATTTGACATCCCTTCCTCATACATTTATTCATTTTGGACGTTGTAATTGGACGTAGATATAGTGGCTTCTTGATTCCATGAATCTCCTTGCGTGTTCCATCCTTCATTCTATAAAAAATAATATTTTCCTTGCAGTCAACTAAGGTCCAATGTTTTTCTAGCCAATCCATGCCCAGCAAAACATCATAGGACCCTAATGGAAGTATATTTAGGTCCACATTTAACTGTTGTTCTACAATTTCTAATGTGCAGTTTGGAATTTTGGTTGTTACCTTTCTTTTTGATCCTATGGCTATCTATGCCAGCCAAGGGCTTTTGAATTTCTGCCCTTTTAATTTACAAATTTTGACTATTTTGGGACTAAGATAACTTAGAATTGTACCTGGGTCTACCAAAATAGAAACAGATTGAGACAGTAATTTACCTTCCAACTCAATCATTTTTGGTTGATAATCTCATTCCTGTCGATCCTCCAATGCTACGTTGTTATGAGGTATGTTTCGGGCCACATCACCTACTATAGAAACCTCCTGTAAATTTTCAATTGTTTCTCTTCTTGCTCGTTGTGGGAAATTTTTGTAATAATGTGCTTCACCACACCCCCGACACTATAGGGGTGGTTAAGTTACTTTCCCTTGGTCAAGATTTCTAGATGCCTTCGTAGGCCTCTCTTCAGTTGGCCATCGGGTTCTTTCATGATTTCTGCAAAACTGTTTATTGACAGAACTTCGTGCAGAATTCTAAAATTTATTATTTTTGGTGCCTTTGAAGTTTGAGCTACTTTTCTGTCATTTCCTTGGCTGCCAACTTTTTCCAACCTCCCATTTTGCCTTGGACTGTTGATAGCACATTTTTTCCTTACTAATCGCTTCGTCCATGGTTCCGATATTTAAAAATTCAATTCCCTCCTTCATATGTGTTGGCAAGTTGCTCAGAAATATTTGTACCTTAGCCTTTTCATGTCAGAGGTATGGGACATATCTTAACAGGGAGGTGAACTTGGTGATATACTCGTCCATAGTCATTTGTCCTAGCTTCAAGTCATGAAATTATTTATATTTCTCATCGTAGAAAAGTTATGTTAAATACTTGTCTTTAAAGTATTTATAGAACGATTCCCAGGTAACATCTTGATCCTCAATGTTGCAAACATTCTTTACTTCTTCCCACCACATAGTGGCTTTCTCTCTTAACTAATATATGGCCAATATGGCCTTCAGGTTGCTGTTGTACTCATACACCTCAAAATATTTGTTCATGTTTATCAACAAAGCCTCTGTCACTTCCTTAGCTTCACCATCAAATATTGGTGGTTTTACTTTTCGAAGCTCCCCCTAAAGCTCCACTTTTTTCTTCTTAACTTCTTGTTGATCCGACAAATTTCCAGACTCTGCTTCACTATAGTCTTTGTTCTTGTTTCTTTGCTGGTATCGGCTTCTTTCCACTCTGTTAGTGGTGTGGTCCCTTGTTTATCTCTCATCACATTCTTGCATGTCCCTACCAGCACTAGGATGTTCCATTCCCTAATTTTTCTTGTCTGACAGACTCTTGAGTATGTTTTCTTTCTCTTGCACCAAGCACTCGTTATCACTTCAAACTCGCACCATTTATTCCTATAGCTTATGTGTTGTATTCATCAGTATTCTGGTTTTATGTTGCTATTCCTCCAACAGTCTACTTTTTTGCTGGTGTTGATCCACATTCAGCTAAACCCACATCTCAGGGCTCACTACTAGTTGTGTTTGGGGTTCCTAGGTGTTCTAGGGTCATTTTGTGTTCACCCCCTCCTCATGACGTTTCCTGTTATGCTTCTCTTCTCTATGCATCAGTATAAACACAACTTAAGTCGTCAGTTGACCCTTAGGGTCCCAACGCATGAACACTATCTGATACCACTTGTAACATACGGAAAGATGAAAAAAAGAAAATTATACTACACCAAATTTGTTACATAACATGACTTATTACTTTATCAAAATTATATATTACATTCATTTTCTCATTAACGAAAGCTATGGTTATTAGCTCGGAAGGTTTAATCCTTACTTAGTGATTAATATATTTGTGATTATATCATGTCTATCCTTTCATTTGGGTTGTACAATATTCGAATCCATTAATTGTTGGGATTTATGAGGTTGCTCCATAGTAGCTGTCCCGGTACTGGAGTAGTTATGTGGCGCCATAATCGCAGATTTGTTTGGGATTGGGCCCTAGATTCTATGTCCACATGTCACTTCCTCCATTGTCCGTTCTTTGGCAATTAATGTAGTAGGTTTGCCCAGCGGGAATAGGTATTTGACAAAACCCTTCTCCTATTCGCATAACCTCATATTTTTTTTCTTTCTCCCAAGATCGATAATCTCTCATTCATTCGACATCTGTATATCTAGCAAGAAACCCGACAGATGAGGAGCACATGAAGGAATGGTTCTTAGCCTAGGCTCCAACTGCCCTTATCCATAGTCCGAAATCTGGCATGACTCCGCAGGTTACACAGAGGGTAACCCGACCTCTGAATAAATATCTAGCCTTTGTTCAACTTCGATGCTTAATATCTATTTTAAGTTTATTTCGGAAATGTGTAACCCTCAGCTACTGAGAATGGTATTTTTTCCTGTAGGTTGGCGCTCATCAAACTTTGCAGGTCTTAAAAGCATCAAGGTAATACTTCTTTGCTTGTTATCAAATACTTCTTTTTTTGTTAGATTTTTTTATGATTTTGTGACTCTGTATGATGTTTCTCGCTGCCTCTATCTCTATTATTTCTTTGTTGTCACACAGGTAACCATTCAGTGAAAACTAGACTTTAAGTTTTCATTTTCTTTTCACCAGTTCTGGACTAAAAGCCCTATGCATCCTTTCAGGTATTTCTACCTTGTTTCTGCTTCGTTGTAAAGAACTCCTTTCACTAGTTGGTGGTTATGCGCTCCACTCTTGCGTTTTTGGTTCCTAGTTTTTCTTCGTTTACAGTAATTTCTTGTTAAGCTATCATTTAGATCGCAAGCAACCAGTCTTTGCTCTGCAAATTTTTTACCGTATTTAGAGTCGAGGGTTTGTTTTTATATACTTACCCCAAGTTATACAATGGGTTCCAGATTTCTCTTAAATCCATTTCAATTTCTCAATCAAATTTGTAATTATTGAATTGTTCTATTATGAATTAACGATTCCAGGAGTTATATTACTCTAGAAATTTTTTAATGATTGTCATGTTTTGTTCAAAACCTGTTTGGTTCATTTTGGTCTGGAACTCTATGTTATAAAAATAGTGTGTTTTCAAAATAATTCTCAATTGCATGCATACGTGATAATTTCTCCATATTTTAGCTATATTTTATATTTTGTTATATTCCATAGCATATATATAAAAATTAAACATGCACTCAGTTTTCTTTTCTGTAAATCCCATGATAAGTGATGCTCTCTCTGAATTCCAACTCTGTACAAGTTAGGTTTTTACAGTTTTCTAGGATTTGCTGACTAGACCACTCTCATATTTGTTTGATTATAGCTATAATAGGAAGAACGATGCATTCTGGGTTTCCTTATATTACCCAGAATCAAAAGTTCTCTCGACAGTTAAGATAGTTCTAATAGTTCTACTTGAATCTTTTAGAGTTTACTTGAGTTAATAATAATTCTTTTATGTCTGTAATTTTTCTATTCTTTCTCTTGACACTTGATAGCAATAAAGTGTTACAATTTAAAATTCTAAAAGCAGAACTCTCATTCTGTGACAATAACTCCATTTTTACTATGTTACCCTGAAAGGCTCAACACAATTGTATCTACTTTCTTCCTTTTTATATTACCCAACCCTATTTACTACCTTATTCTAGCATGGAGACTCAATGTCAAAATTCTATACAATACATTGAATAAATTAGTAAAATCATAATATTAACATCACATCTCTATTTTCAAACTTAAACAAATACAATGTAGTTTTTCAACAAATTTATCCATTACATGTGTACATTTCCTATAACATTCTTTTCTATATATTCAACCATCATAAACAATTAGATACTTATCTGAATAAGAACACTGCTGATGGTGTTCCTCCAAACCTTCAAGAGAGGCAATGACATCCTCCTCTTGCCTCATTCTCCACACTGAAAGGTACAGGTTACCAGTAGGCTTCTGTTGTGACCTCAGGATCACAAGTCCAGTCAGTTCTAGAATATTTCAGGATATCTGAGAGATTTTACACTGGTCACTACCAACTCAGGAAAACTTTCCACTCTCCTCCATAACCCTTATTCATCACTGGGATGAATATCTTATCCCCATAGGAGCAGGTAACTGTTCAAACTGTCTAACCACCTTTCAGTTCTTGGAAAACATTTACCATCAACCATTTTACTTTTTATGGAATCACTTTCCATAATTAATTTCATTATTCACAATTAACAATAAAGAAAATTTTTTTTCCATCAAAACATTAATTGTCTCAGCCTTTTCCTTAAACAAATAATAAAATGTCATTTAACTAGTTAACAACTAGTTAACATTAAATGCATCAGTCACACAAAAATTTTCTTTTAGTCATCCTTTGTCTATGTTTGGTATTTTGTATTCATGTTACAACACTGGGTGACTTATTATGACAACCATATCTATAGAAATTCTATCAACCAACTTACCTATTGTTCTCTAAGATACATATATGAGTGGTACAGATGTTTCAAAACTCTTTGAAAAATAAACTTATTTTTATTTTTATTTCAATTTTATGACAATAAAAAATTACATGGATGTCCAAGTTTGAAGTAAAAGAAATCGTGAAAAATGTAATAAAAATAGACAAGGGTTGGATATACAATGAGCATCTTAAAGGCAGGAGAGAATCTTCATCAGAAGTTTGCATCGATTGATGAGTTAAGACTTTATTCTCTATGAAATAAGAACAAATGAAGTAAATAGTGAATTTGTAATGAACATAGTACTTATTAACATAATTATATTAGTAAATATAGTTAATATATGCCCAAATCATCATTTTCTATAATTTATATACTAATGAACATAAATTAAAATAAATAAAACAAATAAAATAAATTAACCTAATTTAATATTATTTATTATATAAATTTTAATATTACTTATATTAATAATATTAATAAATAATATTAATATTATTTTAATATTAATATTAATATTAAAATGCTTAAAGTTGCACCAATCTGTTTGTCCGTAATATTCCATACAAACTTATCATAGCATTTCTGCTCGGGACAAGTGAACAGTCAGACAGCCTGAACAGGTCAATCGAGATGCACGCAGATCTTTTAATTTTGGAAACAGATTTACGTTTTAAATTTTTAAACAGCGTGTCTTTTGCAATGGATTCGTTCTTCTCAAAGATAGAGTTTGTCTCTATTTTCGAAAATGGAGTTGCCCTTTTATTTAATTGAAAGGAGGCCTACTAACTTGAATAGAACTAGTTGGAGTATTAGCTTGATCTCTATTTTTTTTTTTTTTTTTTTTTTTTTTAATATTTTTAAAATTTTAAATTATTATTATTATTATTTTTATAAACAATTAAATTTGACTATATTATTTAATTCTAGTTAGTTTAATTTTTTTTTAGTATACTATTAATAATAATAAAAATATTGATTGAATTGAGGTTTTTCTCATCCATAGAAATTTTTGGAAAACTTTCCATTAAAATGACATGAGAATGGACTTTGCAAGTGTTTTGTTTTATTTTTTATTTTTTATTTTTTTAAATTCCATTTTTTTAATGGAAATAATTATAATATTTTTTTTAAAGGTTTATCTTCATTATCTTGATGATGAATTACAATTGGTAGTTCGAAACGCGTCGGTTTCTAAATTTCTTAGGTGATTTCTTGGAAGCTTTTTAATTAAAAAAGTTTATATATAATAAATAATTATAATAATTTTTTAATACTAAATTTTTGAATTGAGGATTCAAAAAAAATGGAAGGGAAAACCGAAAACGGAACGAGAAAACCAACAACTAAGAATATAGGGCTGGGATCCAACACCTCCTAATATTCCAACCATCGTCGTTATTGAGATTAACAGTTTTTTTTCAATATCTAAAGCCTCTATTAACTTACGGTGATGAAAATGGTCAATACTAGCAATAATCTTAGCGTCTTCAATGCAGATGTGATGGTTAGTATTTTCTACATGTCCAGCTAAGGTTGAGGAGTGAGATATTCTATGATTAATGTCGACAACGTGCTCACAAATCCTTTGATTTATTGACCGACTTGTTTATCCAATGTATGGAGCCCCATAGGAGCATGGAATGATGTACACACCTTTCCCATCCCTGGGGTTTACTATATCTTTAGCCGAACTAAGAGAGCTTTGAATAAAGTTACGGGGTTTGAAGGATGAAAAAAAATTATGCTTTTTTATGATCCCTGCAATCTTATCTATGGTCCCATGAATACAGGGAAGGCGCACACCACTGGACCATTTCCTGGGATCTTTTTTAATCCTTGAGCCTTTTTCAACTTTAAGAAAATATTTCACTCCCTAAGATCTACTATAACCATTCCTATTAAGGACATCTAGGAGGTGGTTTTTTTCTCCTTCAAGATGATATTCATCAGATAGCATGAAGATATTGTTCAATGTGATTCTTCTTCCAAAAAACTTGATGGGAGAAAGAACCATCCTCATTTCCAGAAACAAGAATTTCAAGGAAAGGAAGGCTACCATTAACCTCATATTCCATCATGAGCTTATTGAAACTGGATTGACTATTCAGATGGTGGAAAAATATATCTAAATTATCCTCTCCATGAGGCCACATGACACAAGTGTCATCCACAAACCTTTTCCATAGCTTTGGTTGGAAGAGAGTGGAGGAAAGGGCCTTGGATTCGAAGTCCTCCATGAAACGATTAGCTACTAGTGGGGAAGGGAGGGAACCCATGGCCATGTCATAGGTCTACTCATAGAATTCACCTTCAAAACTAAAGAAACTCGAGGTGAGGAAAATTTCGATTAAATGGGTAGTACCTCAATCAATGATGCGATTAATGAGATCAATAGCCTCCTTAATAGGGATATTGGTGTATAACGAAAACACATTGAAACTAACCAATTTATTATCAAGATTCAAATTTACGCCCTTTAACTCATTAACAAAGGAGGAAGAGTCCTTGACAAAGGAGTTAGTATAACCAATGACAGGCTTAAGCCTATTGGCTAAAAGTTTAGCAAGAAGATAACTCGAACCTCCTATGTTATTAACAATGGGACGAAGCAGGGCTCCATCTTTGTGGATATTAGGCAAACCATAGATCATAGGAGTAAGAGGGTTATTTTCAATAAGCTTCTTACTCATGGAGCTAAAATAGTTGCTAAATTTGATGGCTACAACAACAGATTTTGAAACCTTTTTAAAGGGATTTGTCCATTTCTTATAGCTCCCGTTATTTTCCAAGTGATCAAGCATTCTCTCTATTTAATAACATAGTGGAACCACCCTTGTTTTCCTTAAGAACAATAATTTCCATGTTATTTTTCAAGGTTTTAAGAGCTTCACGTTCAAGTTTACTAAGGTTGCTCTTGGGGGGTTTGGATTTCCTCAATATGATTGCACAATATTGTCTGATAATGTCCTTGGATGAATCAAGTAAGTCCCTAATGCCATATTCAATGTCACAAATAATATCTTGAATCAAGATTTTCCTCGGAGCTAAAGAAAAATTAAACCCTTTCTCGAAAAGACTATAAACACGGCTATCAAAAGAGAAACTCGAAAAGTTAACGACATCATCATTATTATTATTATTAATATTATTTGGTTTTTTATAATCCTTATTATTATTCTTAGTATTAATGTTGTTATCAAGATTATAATTAATGTTTTTATCATTACTAGTATTTTTCTTCCTATTATGGTTTAAAATTTAAAACATTATTATAACTCTCATTTTAATGGTTATTCATAACATTATGGTTCATAATATTAGTATTATTTAAGAAATTCTCATTGATGAAGTCATTATATTTATTATTAATTATAAGGTTGTCCCTATTTTTATTACTATTAGTAATATTTTCATTATGAAAGACCATGGGGTCACTTTGCTAGTTAAAATCATGATGGATCTTAGTAGTATTTTCAATAATTTTATTGATAATATGTAGGTCAATATGTTATGAAATTATTATTAATGGAGAGACCACAATGAAGCCTGACAGAGCAGATATCCTAGCAGTTGCAGAGCGAATCTGGAGAGGAGCAGGGAACGTTGCTACTGGAGAGCATCCAACAACCTAGGGTAGAGGAGCAGATACTACGGTTGATACAAGGTTCAACAAAAATGGAGCAGGAACGGCTGATGGAGAACATTGAACACTCTGATTTCAAGGGATAAGGGTAGGACACATGTCTGAACTAGAGACCGTCAAGGAGCCAACATTTACCAAATGAGCCACCGAACCAACATGGTAGACGATAAGGTAAAAATGCCACGGCAAGAGGCCCATCCTCAAAAAATGCTTCAGAAGAAGAAGAGGGCCCGAGGTGTCCTACTTTTGTCCATCCGTCATAGAGGCCATGCCTACAGGTCGCCGAGGATTGATGAGAGGAGCTTCGGAATAGGTTAACGCCACTGTCCAAATCCACCAAAATCTTATTGAGGAAACGAGCTGGGGAATCATCTCGCTGAGGAATAAGAGGGACAAGATTAACAATATAGCATGTTGGGGAATGCTTTATGCTAAAAAAATATGTAGGGGAAGAGATATCACAAACCCATGAATGGAGGGACGAGATTCGGTCTCTTCCAACCATGCTCTTCAAAGAACTTGCACCATCACTCGGTCGTGAAGAATTCTGAGTCAGCTTCCTAAATTTTGATAGATGTTTATCCTTTGAAAGAACTTCCCACAAGAGGGCCTTCTGTGCCGAGTGGACCTCGATCAATGTACACAGGTCAGCTGAAACTGAATTTGACAATTCCAAATGCCATGACAACAACTTTCTAGACCAAAAAAACCTTCCATTTTCTGACTCCAACAAAGTGAGATAGTCGTTATTCCAATGGCTAGTTTGGGTCTTCTCTACATCTATTTAATCTTAATGTTTAAATCTGATCTCTCATATCTTCATGACAATGAAGCACACTTCTTTTTTCTAAATGTGTTCACAAAGTTCATTCTCATGTGATTTTAACCAAAAGTTTTAAAAATAAAAATAAAAATTATTTATTATTTATTTTTAATTTTACTAATAATAATAATTATTTATTTATTTATTATTTGTTTTTATTAATAAGATTATTTGTAATAATAAAATTAATTTCATTCATTATGTATTTTTATTTTATGTTTTAAATTTGTCTATATTTTACCTTATTTATATTTCGGAATAATTAAATTTGACCATATCATTATTCAATTTAAGACCTTCCTTCAATTAAAACAATATATCAATGATAATAAATTTAATTTATTCCTTATTTCCAACTCTTTATCAACTAATATTTATCTTATAAATATATTTCTTATCAATGAGAGGGGTAGATTATGTGTGTCTTTGTAGACTTAGCAATCAAATCGTTGCACGGAGGTGGGTCCCTTGTCCCAAAAACAAGCGGGTCTCATACACCAATTTGATGTATGGCTTGGTCGTGACCTTAAAATTAGATAATAATAATAATTCTTTAGTCAAACTAGTTGTTATATTTTAATGGTTATTTTTTTTTTATGCCAAGATTTGGTTCATCAGCTTGTCATGACGATGAACCACACTAGTTGGTTCAAAACACGTGGATGATATTTTCTCCTATGTGATTATCATCAAAATATTTATTTTCAAATGCTTTTATTTGTTTCCTCTATCACTTTATTCTTGAGTAATTTTTTTTTTTTCATTTTATGATTGTATTATCAAGAAACTTTATGAATATCATTTTATGCATATGAATTTGGGATAACAGACTTACGAGACAACCCTAAAGGTATCATCGGGAAGGATTGTGCAATTTTCATTGGAAAGTCTAGCCCCCCTAAAAACAAAATTAGTAAGCATGAGTTGGATGCCCTCAAATCTTTGAACGATAAAAAAGACAGTATGGTTCTCCAAGAAGACAAAGGGGGGTTGTGGTTACCTTAGATAAGGAATATTATTGGAGAAAACTTTTGGACGATATTTGCAACAACAAGAGCTACAAAAACCTTAATAAGGATACCTTAAAAAGTATCTCTAAAAAAGTAGCTCCAGTTATAATGTCCAGTGGCACAATTATCTCGTTGAGCCATAAACTCATCAAGATTAACCTTATCACTCCTAAGATCTATAGAATTCACAAAATCCATAAGGAGGGTGCTTCCCTAGGACTCATTGTCAATACTATAGGAGGGGTGACATATCCTCTCGCTAATTATTTATCCCAGAAGCTAAAACCCATTGTTGGGCTTACAAAGTCCTATATTATAGACTCTTCCACGTTTTTTGATGAGTTAAAGGGTTTATGATTTGATCTTGGTGATATTCTAGTCAGTTTCTATTTATTATCCCCTTACACTAATATCACTATTAATGATGCCCTTGACATTATCAATCACCTCACGGATCCTAATACTGCTATAATGATTGAAATTTGTCTTACCTATACTTTCTTTAGCTTTGAAGGGGATTTCTATGAACAAACTTGTGCTGTTTGAATGGGTTCCACCCTTTCCCCTATTGTGGCTAATATGTTCAAGGAGGATTTTGAATCTAAAGGTTTGGCCTTGACTCAATACAAACCAAAGATTTGGAAGAGGTTTGTGGTTGACACTTGCGTCATGTGACCTGATGGTCGAGAAAAGTTGGATCTCTTTCTCGAGCATTCTAATAATAGATATAACTCCATAAATTTTATTATGGAATGTTAAACCAATGGTAGCCTAACTTTTCTTGATGTCCTTGTTTATAATAAGGATGATGCTTCATTCTCACATGAGGCCTTTCGGGATAAAACTCACATGGAGTAACATCTTCATGCTAAGTCCCATCATTTCTCTGTTCTAAATTTGGGTGTTCTCAACACTTTAACTACTCGTGCCTTTAGAGTTTCTGATGATATCCACTTCTAAGGTGATAAAACCCATCTCCTTAATGTTCTCATAAAAAATGGTTATAATATGCACAAATGGCTCAAGGATTTGCTTAAAGCTGCAAATGGTTCTAATATTAGAAAGGACCTAGAGATTAAATTTTTGGGGATCACCTCCGTTTTATATAAGGAACCATTGATAATATCGTAGGGATACTAAAAAAACACAAGGTTACCTCAACCTTTAGACCCCTTAGCACCATTTAATGTTCCCTTACATTTGTAAAGGACCGAGTGGACCGTAATAATAGGAAAGGTGTTTATATCATACCACATTCGTGCGAGACACCCTACGTTTGTGAAACTAGCTGCTCAATAAATCAAAAGATTAATAAACATGAAATTAAGATCAAACATGGGAGGACCCATTCCTCAGTTGAAGACGCTGAGGTCATTGCCAGGATAGGCCATTTTTATCGTCAAAAGTTTAGGGAGGCTATAGAAATTCAAAAAAGGCCAAGCAATTTGAATAGGGATGGTGACTAGAAAATTAGCAGTTGTTCAGTCCCAACTCTTTCTTTTTGAGTTTATATTTTTCTCCTTTTGCTTATTATTTAACCCCTCCTTCTTTTATTTTAATTAATTAATTAATTAATTATTTTTTATTTTCTTTTTGTGTGATTATTCTTATTCTGGTTCTTTTACTTCATTTGATTCATTTTAATTATAATAATTATTTTTATTTAGTTATTATTACTAATTTTTCGTGTTAGTTACTTGCTTGGATCTTAATATTTATAAATCCTTTTGCTTTCATACTATTTGAATGTCTTCTGTAAGAACGGTTATAGCAGGGCTCAGTGTCTTAGAGCTTTTCAAAAAGTGGAGAAAGGTCCTAAGGTTAAGAAAGATCCTTGCGATCGGTTATTTGGAGTTCACCTTCCTTTTATCTAAGGTACTACTGATAAAATCGCAAGGATATTGAAGAGACACAATGTCTCTTCAACTTTCAAGCCTCTCCGCACTATCCGTGGTTCTCCTAGATCAGTTAAAGACCTGGTTTGCCCGATGGATGGTAAGGGTATTTATTTAATTCCATGTTCCTGTGGGACCCCTTACATTGGTGAAACCGGTCAATCTATTAACCAAAAAATTCATGAACATGTCGCTGAACTTAGACATGGTAGATCTCGGTCCTCTGCCTTCGCAGAGCATGCTGAAAAAACAAATCACCATATTTGTATTGAAGATACTAAGGTTATTGCGACTATTGACCACTTCCACCACCGAAAGTTAAGGGAAGCCTTGGAAATAGAAAAGAGGTCGGTTAACCTTAATAGGGATGATGAGTGGAATGTTAGCAGATGCTGGATTCCTGCTCTTCACTCTTAGTCGATCTTGATTTCTCTTTCCTGGTACGCTCCTTTTATTTTTCTAATTTTGTTTTGATTAGTATTTTTGTTTTGTTTTTATTTTATATATATATATATATATATATATATATATTATTGATTCATTTATTTATTTTTATTTTTAAATTATTATATTTTTATTTTTATTATTTTTATTTTTATTTTTACTTTTATTTTATTTTTTTATTTTGTTTTTTTATTTTTATTTTTATTTTCTATTTATTTTTTATTTATTTATTTATCTATTTATTTATTTATTTATTAATTTATTAATTTATTTATTTGTTTTTTATTTTTATTTTTATTTTTAGTAATATTAAATTAACTGATCAATTAGTATTATTATTATGACTTATTTATTTATTTTATTTTATTTTATTTTATATTTTATTTATATTTATATAGAATTTATAATAAAAATATAATCAAATTTAATAAAATAAATAAATAATAAAAAATAAATAAATAATTTTCCTATTCTAGTCAAACAAGCCGTTTTTCTAACGGTTAGTTGGAGCGGTCTTGTTCTATTTAAACTGTTTCCTGATCAGATTTCTCATCTTGTCCTGATGATGAATTACACTGGCTCGTTCGAAAAGCATCGACAAAAATTTCTTTTATGTGACTTTCACCGAAAATTTTTTACACCATATTTGTCTTTGTTCATTCCATTTTAATTTTATTTATTTATTTTTATTTTAAAAATTGTTATTATAAAGTATTTTTGTTTAATAAATAGTATTTACTTGATAAAAACTAGTCCTTACGTTATTTATTTATTTATTTATTCAATTTAATCTATTAATTATTATTTTTTATTCATTTATTTCTTAATTATTCATTTCTTATTTATTTATTTATTTAGTTTTTAGAATTAATTGTTTTAATTATTTATGTTCCATAAGAAAATTTTGTTTTTATTTTATTATATTTTAGTGTTTTGATTCTATTTTTATTTAAGTTTGACATTTTATTGAATTCTTTAAATTTTTAGAACTTATGGTTAGGATTATTTAGATTTCAACCCTAATATTATTTTTGTTTTTTATTTATTGTTTTGTTAGGTTTGAGCTATATTATTTTATTTTAGATATTCATTTCATTAAATATTTTCTTCTTGAATGTCATTTTCACTGAAAGATTTTATACATAATTTCTTTAATTCAATATTAATAAATATATTCTCCCAATTATTTTATTTTATTAAAATATTATTTAATGATATTTAATGATATTTATATAACGACAAAATTTTTTTCTCTTTATCTATTTAACTCATGCCAATATTTAATTCTTCATATTGTCGTGATGATGAACTAAACTAGAAGATTCGAAACACCATAATACATTTCCAATGTGACTTCTACCAAAATATTTCCATTTAATCGTAATATAAATCACACTCAATTCAGATAAATAATTTTTTTTTAATGATTCTTGTGATTAAGTATGAAACTTTGCAAAATGGTTTTAAATTTATTTTTAAAAAATTTAAATTTGAAAAATTTAAACTATAAACTAACCTGAATTTTCAAAAATAAATTAATTAAATTTTATTATTATTATTATTATGTGAAAATAAATTTTGAATATTCTTTATCAATCATAGAATTATATTTTATTATAGCATTAACTAACATATACATTTTGTTTCACTAGCTAAAACCTATACTTTTTAATTTTAATTTGGTTAACTTTAGCTTTAAGAAATCTGTTGCATTATGGTAATATAGATTTCGTTAACATCGCATTAAATATGATTATATTAAATACAATAATGATAAATTTATAAATGTTATTATATTAAATACAATAATTATATAAAGTACGATTAATTAAAAAAACATAAGTTTGTTAATAAAGATTATGATTATGTGGGTATAATTAGTTTGGTAAAGCATGATTTTGGACTAGATGTAAAAGATGGAAATCTATCTAAGTGTATAAGAACCAATCATACTTTATTCTCCCTCTTTATATATATACACAATTTATTGAATACTCCAATATATTTGAGTATGTGTCTCACATTTAGTGTGGGACAAAGAATATTTAATGACCAATGAAAATTGAAATGTTAGAATTTCTTTTATGTTTATGGTGTTTTTATCTACTATAACTAAAAGTAGAAATAAAAGTAGAAAAATAAGGGTAATAGTTGCAATGAAGAATAGTCCTTCTCTCTACTTCTAATTAATTGATTTAAGGTTGTGCAGACTGTGGAGAAATTTTCACACAATGAAATCTCCAGACACAATGAAGTCTCTTCACAAAAACCTTTCTGCACAATGAAATCTCTCTACACAAAGATTTCTGTGAGATTCATAAGTCCATCCAAGTACAAATGCGAGATGAACCAAAAGAAAAATACTAAAAGTGAAGAACATCATACAAGATCTAAGCGATTGACGATCAAATTCGCTACCGAGTTTAGAGTACCAATAATTCCTCCACATAGAGGGACATGATTAAGTGAATATACCTCTTACTTGAATATCCATAGAATTGTATCCATTTATGGGACGTAAAATATTATGTAAACCCCCAAACCAAAAAATGCAGCCACCCATATTGATAGACTCCATGGTTGGATCAGGCAAAGAAATTGAAATTGCTTATGACGGATTAATCAGTCGTTTGTTGCTCGCTTGTAGAAGATGAAAAAAAATATTAGGGATGAGTAATCGGAAGAAGCTAGATGGGTGTGTATTGTGATGCCTCATACTATATATTAGGAACTAATTTAATTAAATCTAACTCAAATGTAAACAAATATTGAGGGTGTGGAAGAAGCTCATTTTTTTGAGCTCCGCACTCCTGCATAATGAGCTTCCTCCACACTCCGCATAACTAGAGTAGCCTGGAAAGGAATGCAGAAGTGCAGAGAGAAATAGTGGATGATATGATGTATTGCAAACTTATTGATTTCATTTTAGACTTATAGTTTTTAAGACCTTTGGTAGTTTTCTATAACCATGCACTTTTTGAACAATCGGTGCCTTCACACAAGTAAAACAATATTGAAACTTGTAAAAAAAACAATGCATGTGGTTTATAATTTTTTTACACATACACATAATTAATTATTGTTATAAAATTTCAATTTTATCATTCTCCTTAAACAGTATTAGCCTTATGTGAAACTTTCCTCCACATAGAAAAAGCTTTGCATGGTGAAATCTTTGCATGAGGAATAACTGCGTGTAACAAATTTTCTTTGAACCGTACTCTTTATATGTTGTGTAAGGGATTTCAGGGTTTTTGGTCGCTATAGTGTTTTCTTAGTTTATAACATTTGTGTACATCTGCACATGGATCATAGCCATTTTGTTTCACAGACCCTTGCCTTGGTATATTTTACAATGTAAATTGACCATATAATTTTGTGAATGATAGGTGTGGCCCTCCCGCTACCCCAAGAGCCTTCGTGAACACGATGTCGATAATTAAGATAAATAAAACAATTTTTTGATAAATAGAACTTTTCCATTTATTTAAGATAACCCTACAAATTTGAAACAAATCTAACAATGAAGCTATTTGGATATTTCCTAAACAAAAAAATTAATTTAAATAAAAATGATTTCCTACCCCATCGATGAATAATTTTTTAATGTAGATTTGTGACGTCCATGCTCTTCGACACAATGAAGCTATTTGGTTCGTTCCTTCTTGCTATGAGCTATCTAGTGAGGTTATTTTTTCTAATATGCTACCAAGAGAATCAAATAATCCTTTATTTGGTTCAAAATTCCACCTACATGAACAAAACAAAGTTTTGATAAATAAAAATTTGTCATTTTTTAAGAAAACCCTACAAATTAACAAGAAATTTAACAATATAGAGACTTCATTTCAAGTGCGACAGGAACTGTTGGTTCGATTTTGTTGATGGGTTCTACACCTTTGATTAATTTCCGACTAGACTATCCTCTTTGAAAATTATACTTTAGCATGTCATAACATCAAATTTCCCGTGTGTGCTCTTTCATATGTTTATCTCGTTCAATAATGAATTTTCAATTGTGCCCAGGAGGGATATTGATTTTGAGTGTTTTGAGGAGTCATTTTGGTAAGAAATTTATCTTTTACGCACTGAACAATGTTTCCTTGTAACACCCCCAATTTATGTGTTGGAATTTCAAAGTTAGACATTTGAACTTTAATCCTAAGGGGAGTGGACCCCAAAGGATAAATATTTTGTGAATGTAATTTAATATTTAAGTTGAGGAAATGAATAAAATGATGGTGTGCATATTGACCAAAAATGAGATTATGAGATCACTTGCTAAATCCATGAGGATGGATAAGGCAACTATTCCCCACAATCTTTCAAAAATCCTTGAAAGGAATTATTTCTAATTTAGATTTTTGAGGAAGAATCAAAATTTCTCCAATGATGAAGAAAGTAGTTGGGAAGAGGTAAAAAGCTGGAAAAGCTGAGGAAAAGCATAAAACAGCTTTAAAGAGTCCCTAAAATGGGAAGCCTAGGCAAACAAGAAGAAAAGCATCCTGCTATTCTGGACGCAGAACTAGAAACATGCTTTGGGGAAACATTAGCTTAAATAAGCTGCTCCTAAACAGATCAGAGGTGGATCTGTGGTGGAGGTGATCTTAGCTCGGGGGTGAGTTCTGGGAGACAAAATAACTCTACGGTTGGGAGGTTGGTCGATTGCATGAGTGGTATGTATTTAAACCACCCTGTGGATTTTATTTCTGGTAGTATGAATTGGCTACATATAACTAAATGCTTATGTATTAGAAGTTTTAATGTTACCTTCCACAGAATTAGTTATCAGGAATTTACCTTCAACATTCTGTGTAATTGTAGACAAGAAATTCAACTGTAGGTAATTCTGGCCTATCAGTATTTATTATGAGTAAGAGTAGTTACATTAAGAAACAATTTAACTGTAACTTTAATCTGCTTCTGAAAAGAAATAATAGTAAGAAATTAATTATTCAGAACTAAGGACAGAGCAAAAAAAACAATTGTTGAAGTCTGTGGTGTTCTTACATTTAACAGAATTAAATAGAAGAAGAAAATCTTCTACCCTCTGTATGGTAGTAGGAACAGTATCTTAGGAACATTATCCACCAGAATGTCTAAACCCAAAGTGGGTTTAAATCTGGAGATACTACTAAAATTCCCAAGAGTGACTCAGGTGTAATTTTAATCAGCTTCTGAAATGAAATATTTTAGGTACTGTAGAAAAAAATATATAAATATGTTACTGCCTGTAAAATTTAGGGATATTTAGATATCCTGAAATAAAATCTTCAATTGAGACAAATCTAGTCAAACTTTACCATGGATGCATTTAAAATGGAACATGTAATGAGCAAGGAGATATTCCTGTAAATACATGGAAGAGTATTAACATAATAAAAGGACCATGAAACTGCTTCTATTAAATCAGGAGTAGAACCATTTGAAAACATAACCAACACAGAAATATATTCCACACATGTTTTATAAGGCAGAAATCACAAAAACCCATGAGGTAGACAATTGTCACATGAAATTATGGTTATAAATAAAAATGGATGATTAATCTTAACATCATGGAGAACTTATATAATAAATACAAAAAAAATGGGTTTCTTTATGGGAGAGTCATAGCTAGTGGCCCATAAATTTTAATTCATTATCTTTGTCGCATGTGGTTAGTTTAATGTTAACAACACAAAAATTGAGACAGTAATAATTAAGCAGGTATAAAAAGACTTGACATACATTGAATATTGTTAAAGGCTGGAGATAACAAATTGAAGCCTTGCAGTAGGAATTAAATATACTAACTCTACAGTATAGCCATATACTTTCCTATAGTTAAGACTTGCAATACCGAAATTTTCGTTATATAATCCCAAGAGATGGGAACATTATGTATATAGAACAAGTCTAAAAATAACATGATGAGTAACTGAAGGATTATAACAGAGTCAATCACTGTCCTTCGGTATCACGACAAAATGTGTATATTATATGGAGAACTAATCTCAATCAAACTAACCAGACAGTTTCAATGTACATATATATATATATATATATATATATATATCAATCCGGACTATCAGTTCAATTTTTCCACGACAAAAGACTAGCACCAGAAGTATAAAGTGTCTCAACATAAATGCCGGATAAAACCATCGTTAAGCATAACAGAACTTAGAACTCCGAGATGAATATCGCCGGTGATAAACACCGTATTTCAGTGCAAAACTAGAAAAAAATTATTATCCCTCATATAACAAGAAATGACAAAACTAAATGTCGGTAACAAGAAATGATGGCATCGTCCCATCAAGAAAATTTCAGGGACCGAATTCTTGCCATCAAGCATTTCATCTTGAAGCTATCTAAGTTATTTAAATGCCATGGATACCGACCTATAAGGATAGCAGAATTTTGGAATTAGTACATGAAGGAACCTGTGCGTATATTCCGCGTATTTGCGGCTAGGATATACACAAGGAGTGAGTTGAACAGGTGAAAGACTTCACCTATGGAATACGACCTGGCACCTGAACATACAAGAAGAGATTTATTATAACTCAGCGAAAACTTAACAGTAGGGAAAAGACAAGTGCGTATATTATTACAAGAAAATGAGATTTGTTAAATTCCCGATACTATTAACCAGGGAACAAATTTAAATCCGTCCCCAACTTAAGACTACAGTCATTAATATAGCAGTAAGGGTACTTAACCAAAGTGTTGATCGCCAAGAAGAAGGAGCGAAAATCGAACCTCACGAGCAATACCTGAACGTCGAGATATTGAGGAGCGAAAGCCCTTCTGCAAAACGCTCCCAAGAATCGGTGTCATACCACGTCAAGGAGGAATTTTCGTTCCCTGTGAACGGAAATGTTCTACTCTTAAAATTTCAGAGATACCTTCAAAACACTAGAACAAACGACTGAAGAAAAGATTTGGAAATGAATACGCAATAGGAAAACGATTCCAGTTAATGGCTATCGAAAATAAATAAAAACCACGAACAAACAAGTTACCTGCATTTTGAAGCCAGAAGTATCCATGATTCTGGGGTTTCACTAGATTGTTGGAGAAAACGACTTCAACAGGCTGAGAGACGTCGTGTGGAGAATAGAATACAGGAACCCTCTTTGAAAACTTCACTCCTTCATCAAATTAGCCGAGCCAAGGAACAGTTGCAGAGCTCGATCGGAGGGAGAGAAAATAATAGAGTTATGCAATCTAAGTATTAAAGAACAACCGTAACCAGAACGAACAAAACCTTAACATGCTGACGCCCTACACTTGTTTTCATCGCAACGATGGGTATGGGGATCGATTAATTTGGCGAACCTGATACAATTAATCTCCTGACATACTCCTTCCATAGCTGTCAACAAGAGTAGGTATCATGCGAACGAACATTTAATATGCAATAGGCTCGAAGACGCTTGGGTGGGAAGGACGTATCGTCCAAGACGTATAAACCATGTGAATCAAAGCAGGTGTGTCATAAAATTTATTAAGTTTGTACTCCAGACTTTAAGTGCCAAGATCTGGCCAAGCCAAAGTAACCAAACCGAAATGATGAACCTCGAACATGATAACAGAGATGAGACTGAAATAAATTAAAACCCTTATGGTCTTAAATGAAAATCTACATTTGTACTTGCCTTCCAAGTTGTATATTCGTTGTATACAAATATTACAATTATATCATGCCCTACATTCTGTATAACGTGTTTAGGAAATCATACAATAATGTTTATCACTATCATGGGTAGTTAAATTTTATACGAGGTCAAGTTATATATATATAGGAAATATATATATCATATGCCTAGGTGGAGATAGGTATAATACTTAATAAGTATTAAAGGTATTAAACCCAATACTTTATTTGGTATAAAAAAAAAAAACAATATATAAATTGGAGAATCAACTCTATATCAAAACAAAGGTTAGAACAAGATTTGAGGCATAGTGTGAAAAGGAGTCCTAGTCAATAAGATATTAATGCCATAGAAAAAAAAAAAAATTATGGTCAATAGAGGTACATTACAAATGGTATCAGAGCTGAAGTTATAAAACTAGGCTGTTGTTATTGTGCTCACTGTTGCTGAGTGTTGTCTGTATAAATGAGTATTTTGGAAAATTTTCTTTTTAAAATCTTGCTAATCTGTGTTATGAGTGTGTACAGTGGTGTTGAAATGGCGGAAGGTGAAGAAATTTATGTGGATCTGAGTGATGAGTTTGGTACACCAGATCCCAACGCTCCGGTGATGGCTATGTTGCACAGGTTGCAACGATAATTGGCTGAACTAAGAAGCCAGAATGACAGGTTGTCATCAGCCAGTAAGGAGCAGGAAAAGTTCAACAGAGAACTAACTTCACGGAACAACCAAGAAGGTGAAGGTTCCGGAAAGAGGAATATTGATGAGTCTGATGATGATGATGCTACTAGGCATCAGTATAAATAGAAAAAGGAATTACAGGGAGAATTCCGGAAGATCAAACCTCCCTCCTATGATGGAGAGAAGGAGGAAGATGCTGAAGCTTGGTTGCTGAACATGATTAAGTATTTCCAAGTTTATGAATATGAGAGAAATCTGAAGGCCAGATTAGTTGTTTACCAGCTACAAGGTAAAGCTACCTTGTGGTGGGAGGAGACGAAAATGGTTCATGCCATTGATGAAAAGACAATTACTTGGGAAGATTTCCAGGTTAAGTTCAAAAATCATTATTGAATTATTATTATGAGCGATAAAGCAAAAGGAATTCCAATTAACTTACCAGGGATGCACCACTGATGAGTTGAGCATTAAGTTACAAATTTTTCGAGATAGTAAATTCTTTGGCATGAGGAAGAAAAGGCAAAAGTACAAAGGTTTCTGAATTGTTTTCCTACTGTATACAAAGAGAAAATTGAGTTTGACAACCCAAAGACAATGGACGAAGCTGTTAGAAAAGCGAGATTATGCTATCAGTAGTTTAAAGGAAAGGCTGAGAAAGGAAAAAGCTGGTTAAACAAGGGTGAGTTCAAGGGGAAAATACAAAAACCAGCATATTTAAAGAATTTTGGCAGAGATCATCAGAGGAAAAAGGTTTAATAAACTGAAAGAAAGCCAAACTGCTCAATCCCAAGTGGCTTCAAAACAAATAGATGGAGATAGTAAAAAGGAAGGGACAGTCAGAATGAAGGAACCCTTGAAATGTTGGGGCTATGGAGAACCCCATCTTTTGAGGGACTGTCCTCATCGAAACATTCATATGATCAGGAGAGCGCGAGAAGCTACAACAGTAAATGACATAGCCATAAATATACCAACTATCAGTGCAGCCTTGGAAAATCGGCAAGCAGAACATCAAGCAACCATGGTGGAAATGGAGGGTAAGATTTCTGACCTGCCTGTTACTGTTTTGATTGATCCGGGTGCTTCTTTGAGTTACATTAGTCCTGTAATTGTAGAAAAATGTAATCTTAAACCTGAAAAATTTCAGCAGTCATGGTTGGTACAACTGGCCACTGGAACTAAGAGAAAGGTAACACATAAATTACCCAGAACAACAATCAAATTAAATGATTTTCAAACAGAAGTAAATCTGAACATATTGCCTCTAGGTTCTTATGACTTGCTGATAGGAATGGACTGGCTGGAAAAGAAGAAAGCCCTGATGAACTGCTGGGATAAAACCCTGCATTGTGTGGATGAAGAAGGGAAACCTTTTATTCTCAAAGGAAAACCAAAATCCATTTCAGTAAGACAAATATGAGCCCTAAAATTAAAACGAACAGCTAGGAAAGGATACCAAGTTTATGCAGTACATGTGGAGGAAGTAGAACAGAAAAATGGGGAAAATATGCTAAATGAATTACCGGTGGTAAGGGAATTCAAGGAAGTCTTTCCAGATGAGATCCCTCATATTCCCCCCAAAAGAGAAATTGATTTTACAATCGACCTGGTGTCGGGAGCAACACCTGTTTCCCGAGCCCCCTATCGAATGAGTCCTCCTGAACTTATGGAACTGAAAATGCAATTGCAAGAATTGCTAGATAAAGGTTATATTAGACCAAGTGTGTCTCCTTGGGGAGCACCGGTCTTATTTGTGAAAAAGAAATATGGAACTTTTAGGATGTGCATTGATTATCACCAACTGAACAAATTGACCATTAAGAATAGATATCCTCTACCTAGAATTGATGATCTTTTTGATCAGGTGAGAGGGGCTTCAATCTTTTCGAAGATTGACTTAAGAACTGGGTATCACCAACTCAGAATCAAGGAAGAAGACATCAGCAAAACAACTTTTAGAACCCGATATGGACACTACGAATTTGTAGTCTTACCTTTTGGATTGACAAATGCCCCTGCCACATTTATGTGTCTGATGAACAGTGTGTTAAATAAGTATTTGGATAAATTTTTTCTTGTGTTCATAGATGATATTTTGGTCTACTCCAAAAATGAGGAGGAACATAGAGAACATTTGCGAATAGTGTTGCAAACTCTGAAAGAAAACCAGCTATATGCCAAGTTCAGTAAATGTGAATTTTATAAGGATAAGATTCAATACTTGGGCCATATTATTTCTGAACAAGGCCTTGCGGTTGACCCTGAAAAGATAAAGGCTATAAAATAATGGCCTGTACCAATGGATGTTTCAGCAGTAAGATCATTCATGGGGATTGCAGGCTATTATCGCATATTTGTGGAGAGATTTTCTGCCATAGCACATCCCATAACATCATTACAAAGAAAGGGTGTCAAATTTGAATGGACAAACAAATGCCAAAACAACTTTGACCAATTAAAACTAAAACTCACTACAACCCCTATCCTAAAGATTGCAGATCTTGATAAAGAATTTGTTGTATGTACAGATGCTTGTAGAGAGGGGTTGGGAGGAGTCCTTTTGCAGGAAAATTCAGTTATTGCCTATGAATCTAGGAAACTGAAAATACATGAACAGAATTATAGTGCCTATGATTTGGAATTAGCAGCTGTTATCCATGCTTTGAAAATGTGGCGGCACTATCTTCTTGGGAAAAAGTTTACATTGATGACTGATCATATTAGTCTCAAATATTTCTTTTCCCAAACTGATCTGAATGCAAGACAAGCCAGATGGCTATCCTTTTTAAGTGAATTTGATATGGACATAAACATATCAAGGGAAAAGAAAATAAAGTTGTTGATGCATTAAGCAGGAATGCTTGTCAGAATATAAACAACATTGGAAGTAGTGCCCAGATCGAAGTAGAAGAGTTGGTGAGAAAATCAGCAAATCAAGATCCAAACTATGAAACACTCTTAGTGAAATTACTGAAAAAGGAGAAAACTGATTTCACTCAAAACCAAAAAGGGCTGATTTGTTATAAAAATAGGTTGTATATTCCCAATGTAGAGTCTTTGAAAAGAGAAATTCTGGATGAATATAACAAACAACCATATGTAGGACATCTAGGATATCAGAAAATGTTAACAGCCCTGAAAAAGAAGTTGTTCTGGCTAGGAATGAAGAGAGATGTTGCAGAATATTTAAGTAGCTGCATGGAATGTCAACTAGTCAAAGTTGAGCATTAACATCCAGCGGGTCTTTTAAACCCTTTGCCAATTGCAGAATGGAAATGGGACACAGTTTCCATGGACTTTATAACAGGATTACCCAAAACTAAGTACCAACATGATTCGGTAATGGTGGTAGTAGACACTCTAACAAAAGCTGCCCACTTTATACCAGTGAAATCTACCTTTGGGATAGCTCAAGTAGCGAATGTGTTCCTGAAGGAGGTAGTAAGGCTTCATGGGGTTCCAAAGGTAATTGTTTCAGACTGAGATGCTAAGTTTACAGCAGCTTTTTGGAAAGGACTATTTGGAGGGATGGGTACTAAGTTGAATTTTAGTACTGCCTATCACCCTCAGACCGATGGGAAGACAGAGAGGACTAATCAAATTTTGGAGGATATGATGAGAATGTATGTGATGGATAGGCCATCAAAGTGGGAAGAGTATTTGCATTTAGCCGAATTTGCCTATAATAACAGCTACCAATCCTCTATCAAGATGACTCTGTTTGAGGCACTGTATGGAAGAAAGTGTCGTACTCCTTTGAGCTGGAGCCAACCAGAGGATAAACTAATGTTGGGGCCCGATGCCTTACAAGAGATGGAAAGAATTGTTAAACAGATACAAAGAAACATCAAGACAGCACAAGATCGCCAGAAAAAACTATGCTGATAAGAAACGAGTGCATCGAGAATTCAAAGTGGGGGATCATGTGTATTTGCGTATTAAACCCAAAAAGAGGACAATTTATGCTGGAAGTTGTGCAAAACTGGCTCCTAGATATTGTGGTCCTTTTGAAGTATTAGAAAGGGTGGGACCAGTGGCTTACAAGCTGGCCTTACCACCCCATGTTAGAGTTCATGATGTGTTTCATGTTTCGTTATTAAAAATATATGTGCATGATGCTTCTCACATAGTTGATTGGAATGTTGTACAGGTGGAACCAGAAGGGGAGTTTCTGCCAGAACTGCTTCAAGTATTGGAGCGGGAAGAAATTGAATTGAGAAACAGAACAGTAGCCAGAGTAAAAGTGCAGTGGAAGCACTTTACTGCTGAAGAAGCTACCTGGGAAAGAGAAGCTGAAATGATGGAAATATATCCATTTTTGTTTGAAAAATGAACTCTAGTAGTTAAATAACAACACCGAGGACGGTGTTTATTTTCAGAGGGGGAATATGTAACACCCCCAATTTATGTGCTGGAATTTCAAAGTTAGACATTTGAACTTTAATCCTAAGGGGAGTGGACCCCAAAGGATAAATATTTTGTGAATGTAATTTAATATTTAAGTTGAGGAAATGAATAAAATAATGGTGTGCATATTGACCAAAAATGAGATTTTGAGATCACTTGCTAAATCCATGAGGATGGATAAGGAAACTATTCCCCACAACCTTTCAAAAATCCTTGAAAGGAATTATTTCTAATTTAGATTTTTGAGGAAGAATCTAAATTTCCCCAACGATGAGGAAAGTAGTTGGCAAGAGGAAAAAAGCTGGAAAAGCTGAGGAAAAGCATAAAACAGCTTTAAAGAGTCCCTAAAATGGGAAGCCTAGGCAAACAGGAAGAAAAGCATCCTGCTATTCTGGACGCAGAATTAGAAACAAGCTTTGGGGAAACATTAGCTTAAATAAGCTGCTCCTAAACAGATCAGAGGTTGATCTGTGGTGGAGGTGATCTCAGCTCGGGGGTGAGTTCTAGGAGACAAAGGAACTCTACGGTTGGAAGGTTGGTCGACTGCATGAGTGGTATGTATTTAAACCACCCTGGGGATTTTATTTCTTGTAGTATGAATTGGCTACAAATAACTAACTTCTTATGTATTAGAAGTTTTAATGTTACCTTCCACAGAATTAGTTATTAGGAATTTACCTTCAATATTCTGTGTACTTGTAGACAAGAAATTCAACTGTAAGAAATTCTGGCCTATCAGTATTTATTATGAGTAAGAGTAGTTACATTAAGAAAAAAATTAGCTGTAACTTTAATCTTCTTCTGAAAAAAAAAGAACAGTAAGAAATGAATTATTCAGAACTAAGGACAGAGAAAAGAGCAATGGTTGAAGTCTGTGGTGTTCTTATATTTAACAGAAGTAGATAGAAGAAGACAATCTCCTACCCTCTGTATGGTAGTAAGAACAGTAGCTTAGGAACATTATCCACCAGAATGTCTAAACCCAAAGTGGGTCTAAATCTGGAGATACTATTAAAATTCCCAAGAATGACTCAAGTGAAATTTTAAGCAGTTGCTGAAATGAAATATTTTAGGTACTATAGAAAAAAAATATATAAATATGTTACTGCCTGTAAAATTTAGGGATATTTAGATATCCTGAAATAAATTCTTCAATTGAGACAAATCTAGTCAAACTTTACCATGGATGCATTTAAAATGGAACATGTAAGGAGCAAGGAGATATTTCTGTAAATACATGGAAGAGTATTGACATAATAAAAGGACCATGAAACTTCTTCTATTAAACCAGTAGTAGAACCATTTGAAAACATAACCAACATAGAAATATATTCCATACATGTTTTATAAGGCAGAAATCACAAAACCCCATGAGGTAGACATTGGTCACATGAAATTCTGGTTATAAATAAGAATGATGATTAATCTTAACATCATGGAGAACTTATATAATAAATACAAAAAAATGGGTTTCGTTATGGGAGAGTCATAGCTAGCTGCCCATAAATTTTAATTTATTATCTTTGTCGCATGTGGTTAGTTTAATGTTAACAACACAGAAATTGAGACAGTAATAACTAAGCAGGTATAAAAAGACTTGACAGACATTGAATATTGTTAATTGCGGGAGATAACAAATTGAAGCCTTGCAGTAGGAATTAAATATACTAACTCTACAGTATATCCATATACTTTCCTATAGTTAAGACTTGCAATACCGAAATTTTCGTTATATAATCCCAAGAGATGGGAACATTATGTATATAGAACATTTTGTTGATATATATATATATATATATATATATATATATATATATATATATATATATATATATATATATATATATATATATATATATATATATATATATCAATCCGGACTATATGTTCAATTTTTCCACGACAAAAGAGTAGCACCAGAAGCATAAAGTGTCTCGGCATAAATGCCGGATAAAACCATCGTTAAACATAACAGAACTTAGAACTCCGAGATGACTATCGCCGGTGATAAACACAGTCTTTCAGTGCGAACGAGAAACAAATTATTATCCATCATATAACCGGAAATGACAAAACTAAATGTCGATAGCAAGTAATGATGGCATCGTTCCATCAAGAAAATTTCAGGAGCCGAATTCCTGCCATCAAGCATTTCATCTTGAAGCTATCTGAGTTATTTAAATGCCACGGATACCGACCTGTAAGTATAGCAGAAGTTTGGAATTAGTACATGAAGGAACCTGTGCGTATAATCCGCGTAGTTGCGGTTAGGATATACACAAGGAGCGAAGTGAACAAATGAAAGACTTCACCTATGGAATACGACCTGGCACCTGAACATACAAGAAGAGATTTATTATAAATCAGCGAAAACGTAACAGTAGGGAAAAGGCAAGTGCATATATCATTACAAGAAAATGAAAATGGTTAAAGTCCAAGTATTACTAACCAGGAAAAACAAAATTTAAAGCCGTCCCCAAGCTTAAAACTACAGTCATTAATATACCAGAAAGGGTACTTAACCAAAGTTTTGATCGCCAAGAAGAAGGAGCGAAAATCGAACCTCACGAGTAGTACCTGAACGCCGAGATATTGAGGAGCGAAAGCTTTCCTGCAAGACGCTCCCAGGAACCGGTGTCTTACCATGTCAAGGAGGAATTTTTCGTTCACTGTGAACGGAAATGTTCTACTCTTAAAATTTCAGAGATACCTTAAAAACACTGGAACAAACGACTGAAGAAAAGATTTGGAAAAGAATACGCAATAGGAAAATGATTCCAGTTAATGGCTATCGAAACTAAATAAAAAACCACGAACAAACAAGTTACCTGCATTTTGAAGCCAGAAGTATCCACGCTTCCAGGGTTTCACTAGACTGTTGGAGAAAACGACTTCAACAGGCTGAGAGACGTCGTGTGGAGAATAGAACACAGGAACCCTCTCTGAAAACTCCACTCCTTCATCAAATTAGCCGAGCCAAGGAATGGCCGCAGAGCTCGATCGGAGGGAGAGAAAATAATAGAGTTATGCAATCGAAGTATTAAAGAACAAACGTAACCAAAATCAACAAAACCCTAACACGCCGACGCCCTACACTTGTCGTCATCGCAACGACGGGTATGGGGATCGATAAATTCGGCGAACCTGAAACAATTAATCTCCTGACATACTCCCTCCATAGCTATCAACAAGAGTAGGTAACGTGCGGATGAAAATTTAATAGGCAACAGGCTCGAAGACGCTTGGGTGGGAAGGACGTATCGTCCAAGACGTATAAACCATGTGAATCAAAGCAGATATGTCATAACATTTATTAAGTTTGTACCCCAGACTTTAAGCACCAAGATCTGGCCAAGCCAAAGTGAACAAAACGAAATGATGAACCTCGAAAATGATAACAGAGATGAGACCGAAATAAATTAAAAACCTTATGGTCTTAAATGAAAATCTATGTGTGTACTATGTCGTCCAAGTTGTATGTTGTTGTATACAAACATTACAATTATATGATGCCCTACGTTCTGTATAACATGGTTAGAAAATCATACAATAATGTTTATCACTATCATGGGTAGTTAATTGTATACGAGGTCAAGTTATATATATATATATAGGAAATATATATATATCATATGCCTAGGTGGAGATAGGTATAATACTTAATCAGTATTAAGGGTACTAAACCCAATACTCTATTTGGTATAAAAAAAAAAAAACAAAGCATATAAATTGGAAAGTCAATTCTATCTCAAGATAAAGGTTAGGACCAGATTTGAGACATAGTTTTGGAAATACATCCTAGTCAATAAGATATTAATGCCATGAAGAAAAAAAAAATGTTTTTCAATAGAGGTACATTAA